>JAVYIG010006605.1:0-115013 GCA_035222895.1 Strongylocentrotus droebachiensis
CTTAGTAATTGCATTGCATACATTTTCGTGTTGAATAACGTCAACGTGGAATTAGGCATGAAAGCCTCACTGTTAATTGAAATCTATTAATAAAGTGTTACTTGTTATTGTTCACCTGAACAATTACGCTGACAGATTCATTCTTACAGTAATACATGTCTGGTTACACATTAGTTACAGTAGTTAAGTGTAAATGGTGATTGGTACTTTTACATCTTTTTTAGATAGCGCGCGATTGAGAACTTGAAGAACGAAATCATTGTCTGGTTCTATTCAGACACTTATCCATGTCATTGTGCCTTTAGATTGCTCGCTACCCTATGGGAGGATTGTGATAGAGGACGTGAGAGAAAGTGCCCTAAGTTACAAGTGCGAATAATGTGTATGTCTAACTGCGTGTACAGGAGAACGCGTGTGCCTGTCGCATGTTTGCAGTGTTGTGTGTTGTACACAGATCATTAGAGAATTCGAGTTGAACGAGACTGATACAGATATTAGCATTATTAAATCATGCTTACAGAGTATACTGATAGAGAATAATTCAGTTCTAATGATGATGATTTAACTCACCTAAATGAAGAAATCCTATGTGCTATTTGTGGTAATGAATGATGTGAAGATGAGCCAGGCTGCTCGTGGCATGAGTCGAAAAGGCGCGAATGTTACGAGAGCCCAGGGTTCAGGTCAGAGGTTGACCCTTGAATGCATTGTGTTGATTTAAAGAGGCGCGTATGAGCCAACGAGAAGGTTGTGATTGGTGAATAATTAAGCCATTAATTATCGTTTGTGTGATCCAGCAGGTCTGGTATTTATCTCTTTACAACATTATCCAGTTGTAAAGAGAAGAGAATCTAGCGCTCTTAATAAAGACTAGATGGTGGCAGCTTACTAGATGTTGAGATAGTTTAGTTGATCTTGGTGGCAAAGTAAATAGGCAAACCCCCCTCCTCTTTCTCTCATTGGGAATTACACCACCCACCCTCTTCCTCTTACACCCCTTCTATTCTTCCTCCCTCTTATCTTATCTCTTCTTCTTTCTATCATCATCGTCTTATCATTAACCCCCCCCCCCCTATTTCGCCACAATTGGTGGCAGCGGTGGGATGATTTCGTTCGAACAAAATGGCGCATTTACTTGAGAAAAGCTTGTAGTTCCAAATATTTGGAGATGAGTATTCCTCCAGTAAATTTTTGAGGTGAATTGGCAAGTAAAAGTACCAGCGAGTTGTTTACGTTGTTGTAAACATGACAGAAAAAAAACTTAAGCACTAAGTAGCTAATGTGAACCAGACTAAGTACGTAACTATAACTTACAAGTAGGGATACTGTATGTTAAGTATGGTTAGCTATGGCTTAGATGAAGTACAATTGTAACTAGTAGAAGTAAAGATACGAATTTGACATTGTAAGAGGTAACTGGTGACATAAATAAAAATGACATTTGAAGTCATACCAAATTGTTTCCAAACAAAATTTGGATCCTAAATCGAGGCACCTGCAGCAGACGGAGATGTTCCACAAAATCTAACTACTGGTGTCTGGAGTTCCAAGGCAATATTCGTAGATGTCCAGGATCTGGAGACTGCGCAGCTCTGGTACTGGCTATGAAGACAGCATTCGTGGGATGGAGACGACCTCCTTACTCCGCTTATGTTGATGTGACAAATCCACTGAGGGCTATTGATGCTGGACGCTCTTTGGTGAAGCTCTGACTGATGAGAAGGGCTGTTCACCGACTGTTCCCAGACTAACCTTTGCTGGAATCTATTCCATGAGCTGACCGCTGGCAAACCTTTACTGTGTGCAGTGCACGGCATACATGTAATGATGTAGATGCTACACGACAACTGGTTACATGCTCATTGGATCTAGCATGGGAAATGCTGGTTGATCTTCCTCATAAGAGGCCGGCAAATGGCACTAAGGTGGTATATACTCGACGTGGTTGGCCCCGGACTTTTCTTGTTGAGACGATAACGAGACATCATGGGAAGTGCTGGGTGATCTTCCTCATAGGACGCCGGCAAATGGCATGAAGGTGATATATCCTACTTGACGTATATGGCCCTGGACTATTCTCGTAGAGACGATAAGGAGACATCTTATCTGATGTTTTAATCTCATCTGGTGACAAGGCTTTGGCCTCGATTTGATGCCGAGGTGACGACAACTCTGCTATTCATCTGGAGAAACTGGTCCAGTTGACTACTAGTATCTGATGATTGGCATGGCGAATCCAGAGGTGGACAGTAAAGCTTGAAGACGTCTTGCTGAAGTCAGTTTCTTTCTCGACCAACTGATGATAGATTTGAGCTCCAGTTACCCCACCAAGATGTATCTACAAGAAGAAGAAGAAGTCAAATTAAGAACTCTATATACCATTTATTTTTATTACAATAATAAATGCTATAACTATTGTACTGTATAAACATGTATATTTGTAATTAGTAGAAAGAAGTGTTAAGTTTATATACATGTACATGTATGCCTTGTTTAATTTCCATTGATTGCTGGGACAGCAACTTAGAAAGGCGGGGGTAATGTAGCGATTTAGCCAAAAGGGTCCTTTTCCCATTTTTAGTACTTTAAACAAACATAATATTCTGTGTGTGGGACTCCTATTTCACAGTTTCACGGAAGACACATTTGGTGATTTAATCTTTCAAACAGAGGTAGAATTACTTGTGGAATCCTTACCTATGTCCTGGTAGGACAAGAATTATTTGTCTTGTTTCCTCAGTAAATAACCTTTAAAATAGAACCCATTTGATTGGGATACTTCTACAATAAATGACTATTTCCCGAGTGTTTATTCTTGAAAATGTACATGCACGATGTATTAAGATTTGAAAGATGTAAGTAGCGCATACCGCGTAGTCTTAATTACCAATCAGCATTGTTTTATGCTGCGCGTAATTAAGACTACACGTACGCAGACCCAGAGTATAAATAGGAGGGGCGAGCTGTTAATCTCCCTTAGCTCCACTCTCATCTGCTCTCATCTCTGCTCTCATCTGCTCTCTCTGTTCTCTCTGCCCAGTTTTCTCCCCAAGCCATCAGGTAATTACCATGTTTAGTCTTATTTTATAACCAATGTATTTTTTATCTTTGTTGCTGAGACAAATTTGTATTACATACTTGGAAATTGGGTCTGCAAGCGTAAGCCACGAAATTGAGGCCGAGAATTGGGTCACTGACTGTACGCGTTCATTGTTTAGAGCTGTGATGTCATAATTTGTGTGTTCCGCCTCCAAGCCAGTCAAGCTAGCGCAATTTGGATGCGTATTGTAGGATACACACACACAGTGTGTATTGTTCTGGCACTTTTGTGCCAACGCTAATGGCAATATTTTGGACAGCTAGCTGGGTTGGTTATTGTTAAAGGGGTATGGTTATTGTTAAAGGGGTATGGTTAACTTTGTCTCAGATGTTGATGTGTGTGATATACATGTACAGTTTTGGTACCTTCTAAATTGCCAAAGTCATGTTAGCCAAGTTGGAAGTATTTGTGCTAGTGTCACCGGCAGTATTTGAGCCGGCAGTATTTGAGCCGGCAGTATTTAAGCTGGCAGTATTTGAGCCGGCAGTATTTGGGCCGGCAGTATTTAAGCCGGCAGTATTTGAGCCGGCAGTATTTGGACTTATATCAATTTGGCATGTTTATTTGTATGACCATAGACATGTAAGATGTATTCTTTGTTATTCATTAGTGGTTACATCTTTATATTTTAATAGGTATAACCCGACTTCAATAATGAACTTTTGGAAAGCGAGGCTTTGGGCCTCTGTAACATAGTTATATGTCACCAGGCCTTATAAGTTATGAGGCATCTTTTAGATTAAGTTTAACATTAAGATTTAGTTTACGTTTAACTCTTAGGTTACTTGTACAATTTAAACATGTTATTTTATACCTGTAAATATATACTGTAGATAATTAGTGATTGACTTAGGATATCTTTAGATGCCTCGTTAATGTAAC
Source organism: Strongylocentrotus droebachiensis (assembly GCA_035222895.1). Lineage (NCBI taxonomy): Eukaryota > Metazoa > Echinodermata > Echinoidea > Camarodonta > Strongylocentrotidae > Strongylocentrotus > Strongylocentrotus droebachiensis. The sequence goes on from JAVYIG010006605.1 coordinate 3,983, forward strand.
TGTACAGAGGACAAAGTCAGCCTGTAGTCTTTTACTTAATTTAACAATGCCTTTGCTCCTATATGTAAATAAGATTTAAGTAGTTACTCTAAATATGTTGTGAATCACACTCTCACACTCTCTCTCTGACACTTGAAATGTGTACAGTTTAACATTGAATATAAATGACTTAGAGTTTATTACAGTTAATAACAAGTTGTGACAATTATCGATAGTGGACAGTTAAGTGTAGGTTTAGCACTGAATTTACAGACAGCAAGGGATGAATCCCTAGACTCACCGGTTGTCTTAAGATTGAAGTACGTTTAAAACTGAGTAGTTAAATTCTGAAAGTTAACGATAGGTATAGGAATTAGAAATTCGAGACTATAACCTGTTGTAAAGACCTAAAGATTAAAGATCGCATGGTTATGCCGACAGAGTGAGCTGCCATGTCGAGATTAGGGGTGGATAGACCAGTAAGTAAAATACCCGTTGAGGGGTGAATCCGAATACCATAAGTTGATTATGCCTAGGCAATAAGAAGGAAGGCAGTTAAGTATTTGGACTTGAACTTGGAATAGAGTAATTATTAGATGGCTGTTGATCAGCCTAGATTGACCGTAAGATGAAGTGGCTATGTTGTGTTTAGTCCGGAATAGAATTACTTCTCATGTTTTTAGTAGGAAAGAAAAGGTACACTTTGAAGTGGAATTCAGTTGCTAGTAATCTATTATTGTTACATCTTAAACCTGTCCCTATAGAACTCTTTAACATAATACTGCATCTACTATTATAGTCTATACAATTAAGTTAGTAGTATCACTTACATGTAGGTAAATTATTGGTTGTCTGACAAAAGTGACAACACCTCTGTATATAATGTACATTTGAACTCTTATACTTAGTAATTGCATTGCATACATTTTCGTGTTGAATAACGTCAACGTGGAATTAGGCATGAAAGCCTCACTGTTAATTGAAATCTATTAATAAAGTGTTACTTGTTATTGTTCACCTGAACAATTACGCTGACAGATTCATTCTTACAGTAATACATGTCTGGTTACACATTAGTTACAGTAGTTAAGTGTAAATGGTGATTGGTACTTTTACATCTTCTTTAGATAGCGCGATTGAGAACTTGAAGAACGAAATCATTGTCTGGTTCTATTCAGACACTTATCCATGTCATTGTGCCTTTAGATTGCTCGCTACCCTATGGGAGGATTGTGATAGAGGACGTGAGAGAAAGTGCCCTAAGTTACAAGTGCGAATAATGTGTATGTCTAACTGCGTGTACAGGAGAACGCGTGTGCCTGTCGCATGTTTGCAGTGTTGTGTGTTGTACACAGATCATTAGAGAATTCGAGTTGAACGAGACTGATACAGATATTAGCATTATTAAATCATGCTTACAGAGTATACTGATAGAGAATAATTCAGTTCTAATGATGATGATTTAACTCACCTAAATGAAGAAATCCTATGTGCTATTTGTGGTAATGAATGATGTGAAGATGAGCCAGGCTGCTCGTGGCATGAGTCGAAAAGGCGCGAATGTTACGAGAGCCCAGGGTTCAGGTCAGAGGTTGACCCTTGAATGCATTGTGTTGATTTAAAGAGGCGCGTATGAGCCAACGAGAAGGTTGTGATTGGTGAATAATTAAGCCATTAATTATCGTTTGTGTGATCCAGCAGGTCTGGTATTTATCTCTTTACAACATTATCCAGTTGTAAAGAGAAGAGAATCTAGCGCTCTTAATAAAGACTAGATGGTGGCAGCTTACTAGATGTTGAGATAGTTTAGTTGATCTTGGTGGCAAAGTAAATAGGCAAACCCCCCTCCTCTTTCTCTCATTGGGAATTACACCACCCACCCTCTTCCTCTTACACCCCTTCTATTCTTCCTCCCTCTTATCTTATCTCTTCTTCTTTCTATCATCATCGTCTTATCATTAACCCCCCCCCCCCTATTTCGCCACAGTATAATCATCTTTCTCCTGCTTGTTGTTCACCTTACACTTACTCGTAAATTATGAACATGGATATGATGTGTTAAAAGCATTCAAATTAGTGACAGGTATGTCAACAACTGTATGATTTTTTTAATTAGATCGAGATGGTATAAACAAATGGGAGAAAGACTCATTGTTCAAATCGTGAAAGATATTGTAAGCAGGTGATTTATTCTTATATTAAGGAAGACCCCATCCCCCCCCCCCTTTTTTTCCCCTTCTCTCTCTCTCTCTCACACACTCTTTCCTCCTCTATGTCTCTTCTCTCTCTCTCTCTCTCTCTCTCTCTTCTATCTTCTCTGATTCTCCTCTTTTAATCTCACGCACTCATCGTCGTTACCTATCTCAGATGACAGTATATTATAAACAGAGTATTATAAATATGACGAACGAATATTTGAGGGGGTTGCATTACTCGTTGTGGCAGCGCCATCTATACAAAAAGTCAGGCCAACTTGGTTTTAGTTGGTCACAGCATTACGTATATATTGGGTGTTTGCTTGCCCAACAGTGCCATGTTCGCCGTATTGTGCCCAATTCGAAACGGGCTGACCAAACTCTCCTAATTAATGACTCTGACTCCGACCAGAGTCACATGTACAAAGACCCTGACCGACTTGAATACAGTTGGTCAGAACGTGTTGTATATTCTTGTGTTGTGTGCTTACCCAACAATTCAATGTTCGCCATATTAAGCCCAACTCGAACCGGGTCGGCCAAACTCTGTATTATGGCTATTGCTACAAATGTCATGTATTCTATTACTGATGTTTCCATTATTCAGGGTGTTTTCAATAAAAGCGTATCGATAATTATGTTGAATTGCTTCTAGATTATCTTTCAATGCCTGATGTACTCTCTCTCTCTCTCCCTCTTTCTCTCCCTCTCTCTGTCTGACTTTATCTGTCTGTCTCTATCCCATCCTCGCTTTATCTCTCTCCCTCTCCCAACTAATATCGTTTTAAATTTCGGGATTTTTCATTTAATTTAAAAACGGCTCGGGTTGAATAGACTCATTTAAATCAACACAGAATCTCTTCGTTACACTGGTTTCCATTTTTTTTTATTTACAAAATTACAAATTAAATGCTTTTTCAGAAACCTACTATGAATTTCATGAGGTACCGTACCGTTTGCATATTATACACAAATATGAACAAATCGAAATGTTGAGTGATGAAAAGCACTGCGACATCAGCATGGAAGATGATGATAACATTAAAGGTAAATTAAATACACACAGATTCTCTTTAAATGTGTACAGTGTAAAAAGTCTGAAAGTAATAAATTCTGATTAAAACTATTTCATGCATTATGTCGAAATCACTCAGCCAAGACTTTATTATACATTATAGTTACAATATTGAGGGCATCAAGTAGGCCTTGTAATTAATACATTCCAATAAACGTATTCTCCCGCAAGAAGTAATTCAAAAACTCATTTTAATTTTAGACGTTAAAGTACTGTTTCTCCCCCAAAATAAGTGATAAAAAAACATATTTTCTGTGTCGAACAATACTTATGCATGTTAGCTTAAGTGTAATATTACTTAATTGAGATATTTTTATTAGTAACATTGAATGAATTCTTATATTGCCCACGTCCATTCTGAGAGTATAGTTGTAATCATTTAATTTATCAATATAATTGACGCCTTCCTTCAAATATGTTGGTATAGCTTTTTAAGTAAAAATCACAGCAATGCATAATAATTCAAAGCATATCCAAATAGATGCCCATCTTCAATTTTTACAATGTCGCTTTAGTAACTACAAGAACCTTTTTCAATAATTACCAGAGCATATTTCGTTTTTCCCCTTCTGTTTGCCTTTGAAATTATTAAGTCTATTTCTTGAACAAAATTCAAAATGAGGTCGAAAAATGGGAGTTACTAAAAAAAGTCAATTCCCATAATTATGTATCTTTGAGTGATCCTAAAGTCTTGACAATTGGAGAGTTGAAGTTCCATGAGTGAAAAGTATACACATATCAGCTGCTGCTTTTTTGTCAAGATGTTGAAATAATAGTAAGTAAAAATAAAATAAAAGTATTAATCAAAGACATATTTAAAAACTAAGTATTCTAAATATTAATCATGAAATATGTATGTATTTATATACAGAAGCTAAATCTATTATTTCTTGTTAAAGCTGACTACATATTTTCATTGCACTGTAAATCTGCAGATTTAACTCTACTCCAATGACGTTGCAACCGCAATAAACTTCACAACAACATATAGGTATTCAAAGCATATCCCAATATATACTCATCGTCATTTTTTAGAATGTCACTTTAACAACCATTGTAGTTGTTAAACAATAACCTTTCTCAAAAGTACTGCAGCTTATTTTGTTTTACACTTTTTTCTCAGTTTACCATTGAAGTTATAAAGTCTCTTTCATACACAAAATTCAAATTAGTCTAGCAATGGGAGTGTAGAGATATTTCAGATTAGTTGAATGTATGATTGAGGTTTGGGTGTCCGGATTTAACGGAAAATATTCATCAACTATCACTAACCATCATGAATATTTGTCTTTTATCATATTTTCCAATATAGGTCTTAGAAGATTTATGAAATATTGCTTGTAAACTTCTTCAAATTGCTGTCTTAAATCAACTATCCGGATACACAACCTGTCAAGACACATAACCTCTGGGTATACTTCGAGAAGATAACTTTTAAAAATTCAAAACACAAAATGAGTTCTCTATGAGTGGTCCTAAAAGCTGGAAAATTAGAAAGTACATGTTCAATATTAAAGTGAAAATCATACGCTGCTTTGTTTTAAGATCTTGGAATAGTAAGAAGAACAATACGTGTTTTGTTTCTCTTTCAATCAGCATAAAAGTGTTTTATGTACATGTATATACATGGTCATTCAGGTTTTAACAGAAGTTCTAATAAGGTTGTTGCTGCATGTATTTTTGGTATTGCTATCACGTGCCAATCAACACTGGAGGTTTAAAAACGATGTTCCATATTCATTTAGTGATTTCTTCGGAATAATGGTATTATTCAAAGAAAAAATAGGAAAACAACATAGAAAAGTCTTTTTTAAGGGCTAGAAATTAGTCACAAATATACATATATTTTATATAAAATATACATGCACGATTTTGTTTAATACATTGGTGCATTCCATGCGGTCCATGTAAGAAGAGTTCTCGAAATAGGCCGAGCACATTGGTTCGCTGCATTTTCCATCGATGAATATTTCCGAAAAACTAAAGTTTCTCATTCTTAGTCCTGTCGACAGTAAACTGTGAGCCCAATACCGTGTGGCCCGTTTCGACCGGAAGTACATGTGACTGGCACAAAGTCCTGGCAAATTCGCAAATAAACAGAGAGCGCCACTTACGTTGGATTGATTTCAGCTATGTGCGGTAGGGAGAATTCGACAGCAGTGACGAATTCCAGTCTAGTTGAATGTTAGGTGTATTTCTTGCCCTACCGTTTTGTTGTCTCGAACAGTCCAATATTCTGATGCATTCAAATACAGGCTAACATTTTTCTGAGTAAATGTAAGTTTCATCTCTAAAAAACAAAACACATATATATATATATGATGTAAATATATAAAATGAGCCATAAGACATGAAAGCTTGATTTGTAAAATGTATTTTTGTTAATGTCGAGGAGAACAGCTTATCAAAGAAGATGATTCAATTTCAGGATACCAACCTCTAGCCATATAAAGGTATGAAGGACTATTTAATATATTGTTTATTCATTGGTTTTTCTTCTAAAAGAATGGAACACCCGATTTGATTTATTGGTTTCTGCATTTTTTTCATTTTTTTCATCATACATTTTCATGAATATAATATGGTTTGATACAATATTTTAATTTCCATTGGGGATTCACCAAGTTTATGTATGAATGTATTTTCAAAAAGATGACGAAGAAACCAGATAAATCAAATTTAGAAGATTTGTTTAGATAAAATGAAAATATGAAAGTAGCTGAAATTTACAAAATTATATAATGAGATCCTCGAATCCGTACGCGTCAATAGTTTGCCCAGCCCTTCCCCCCCCCCCCCGTTTTTTCAGCACTATACTTACTGCGTGTTTTGCGAATGGCGTCCTTTTTTTGTTTTGCTTTCCTCTTTTTAGCTGGTTTCTTTGGTGCATTTATCCCCTTTCCACTCTTTTCGGTTCCACCAACGGACGTTGACTTTTTCAATGTGGATGTACCTAATCAAATAGTGAATTATAAATGATTGAGTGAAAGATGTAAGAAGAGACATCCAATTTATATGTCATATTCAAAACGCATTTCACTAAACCCTCCATTCAAATGCAATCTTTAATAAATTATACAATTATAACATTCTGATCTTTGCAATTTAAGGGGAAAAAACCGTTGGTATGTCAAGACTAGTGATCAGTGCGAGGAAAATGAATGTATTTAGGAATGATAGTAGTTACCATGGTTACCAGCTTAATAAAATCATGCCAATACTGAATATCTTATGACTCTATTTTTAACCCACCTGGTTTGGGACTATCATAGAGCACCCTAATACCTGATGCCCGTTTAAACTCCATTGTTTTGGTACCTTCCTGCGACGATTTCTTCGCGCGTGTACTTTTAGTCTTCGGTTTCTTGCAGGGAAGGCAATTGCAATGAACGACGGAATACTACTGCCATGAATACAAATTGGGTTCATTGGTCAAAATTCAACCAAGCATCATTGCTAGCCTAGGGCAAGTTCGCCGAGTAGATCTCTCCATATATATGCAGTGCATGGGAAAGGGGATATTTCTGAATATCTTAGGACTCTAGTTTTAACCAACCTGGTTTGGCATTATCCTGGAGCATCTTCTCAGCTGATGCCAGTTTGGTCTCTATGGTCTTGGTACCTTCCTGCGGCGGCTTCTTCGCTGGTGTACTTTCAGTCGAGGGTTTCTTGTCTGCAATTGCAGGGGATGTTCCGGCTTTGTTCTCATCCTTATCACTGGAGACCTTGTTTGATTGTGCCATCCCAAAGGGTACTCTTGATCCTTTTTGAAGTGCTGAGTAACAAAAATGTTCAAATGATAATGATGATGATGGTGATTAAAATAATGATAATAATAATAGTAGTAGTAATAATAGTAATGAAAATAATAACGATGACAGTAATAAAAATAGTTACAATAATAATAATTATTATAATAATAATAATAATCATCATCATCATGAAACTAATACCCAAAAATTGTTGTCTAGTTTATGTATGGATTATCTTCTATCTTAACCATCCTGCCCTCGGCCATAGAATATCATGTCACAGAATAATGCTGCGGTAAATATTAATCTAGGTCATTGGTCAAAATTGAACCAGGCATTATTGCTAGCTTATAATTATATAGGGTAAGTTCGCCGAGTAGATCTCTCCATATATTTGTAGTATAAGGGAAACGGGATATTAAACAAATATACCATGCACTGAGAGGCTCTAGTTTAAATTATTGATCGAGGTGGCAGGAATAGCTCTATTTTTTTTGAGGGGCGTAGCCCCGAAGAAAATAGTGGTATTTCTGTCGCCCAGGAATCCATTATTTCACTAGTGGCTTAAAATAGTGCATGATATATTTGTTTTATATTTTTCAAACCAAACTTCTTAAAAATGACAATAATAATAACTAGAATTTAATTCGTCACGAAGACGAATAAGGTGGTCTGTCTATGTCTTATGACAGATTTGAGAATGGGAGAAGTTATAAAGACATGTAAACAATGATGATCATGATGAACATGATGATGATCATGATAGTAAAGGTGATGATAATGATAATGTTATATGATGATAAAAACGATAATGTTAATGATGATGATGACCATGAGCATGATCCTGACATCTGATTAAAAAAAATTAGGAAATATTTAGATAGCATATAGTCTCAGCTACAACATACTTAGATTTGGGAGAAAACTGTTGAATAACAACCGAGATACTGGTCAAAACACATTGTCATGCAGATTCATGTTTTGAAAAAAGTGACCTCCCATAGACATAACACGCAAATATGACAAATTATGCATTGTCGCCTGTAATCGAATATTTCACTATGATGACGTCATCCAAATGAAAAATAAATGACATATTTCTGGTAGAAAATTAGCTCAGCTACAACATATCGAAATCTGGGAGAAAATCGATTACCGATAAGTGAGATAATCTCATTTAAACAAAGACAAAAATGACGTCATCAACAAAATACATTTTCTTTAGTTTAGATGCAAATATGAAGATTTTGTTTCACTTTGTACGAGTCAGGGTGGTATGAAATCATATCTCCAACTCATGCTCTTTCCAACCATGATATAAAAATTGGGGGTCGACGGACTATCTGAAGAGCTATTTCGATTTTTAAAATGGCATGTTTTTGATCAAATTTGCATTATATCGCCCATAGCAGTACGCGCGGATTTTGAACTTTGACGCACGCTCACGGCCTTATGAAATATGAAGAGTGACTGAAATTAATGTAAATTGTTAATTACCTTAAGAGGAATCCAAATCATGTAAACATTTTGAATTTGATCTTTTTTGCGCGCTGTGAGCGCGCACACCGCGCGCGGGGACACTTACGGACGGAAAATTTTGAAATGCTTAAAATGACCTGATTCGTACTCTCGTTTAATAGTTTAGTGATTTTGAGCAATTTTAAATTTTGACGAGCACATACGCGCGCGTCATGACCTTTATGTGACCTTTGATGACATGACCTGTTGACCCTTGACCTGAAGTATATGTGATATGAATATGAATGACCTTTGCTGATGTTTCATGAAGATATGATGGATAATGTGATTTCACAAAATGGCGCCTGGATGACGTCACGATAACATGATGACCTTGAAAATGTTCCTGTCACGTCTCATGATGATTACCTATGACTGTGTCAAAATTGAGAGAAATTGGGTGGATGGATATTGAGAAATCGGTTGCACAAAAAAGTGGAGAAATAAATAAAAATAAATAATAAATAATAACTAGAATTTAATTCGTCACGAAGACGAATAAGGTGGTCTGTCTAAGTCTTATGATAGATTTGAGAATGGGAGAAGTTATATAGACATGTAAACAATGATGATCATGATGAACATGGTGATGATCATGATAGTAAAGGTGATGATGATGATGATAATGATAATGTTATATGACGATAAAAACGATAATGTTAATGATGATGATGAGCATAAGCATGATTCTGACTACTGATTAAAAAAAATGAGGAAATATTTAGATAGCAAATAGTCTCAGCTACAACATACTAAAATTTGGGAGAAAAATGTTGAATAACAACCGAGATACTGGTCAAAACATCTTGTCATGCAGATTCATGTTTTGAAAAAAAGTGACCTCCCATAGACATAACACGCAAATATAACAAATTATGCATTGTCGCCTTTAATCGAATAATTTACTATGATGACGTCATCTAATGGAAAATTAAATGGCATATTTCTGATAGAGAATTATCTCAGCTACAACATATCAAAATCTGGGAGAAAATTGATCACCGATAAGTGAGATAATCTCAATTAAACAAAGACAAAAATGACGTCATCAACAAAATACATTTGTTTGAGTTTAGATGCCAATATGATGACTTTATTTCACTTTGTACGAGTCAGGGTGGTATGAAATCATATCTCCAACTCATGCTTTCTCCAACCATGATATAAAAATTGGGGGTCAATGGACTATCTGAAGAGCTATTTCGATTTTTAAAATGGCATGTTTTTGATCAAATTTGCATTATATTGCCCATAGCAGTACGCGCGGATTTTGAACTTTGACGCACGCTCACGGCCTTATGAAATATGAAGAGTGACTGAAATTAATGTAAATTGTCAAATACGTTAAGAGGAATCCCAATCATGTAAAAATTTTGAATTTGACTTTTTCCGCGCGCTGTGAGCGCGCACACCGCGCGCGGGGACACAAACGGACGGAAAATTTTGAAATGCTTAAAATGACCTGATTCGTACTCTCGTTTAATAGTTAAGTGATTTTGAGCAATTTTAAATTTTGACGCGCACATACGCGCGCGTCATGACCTTTATGTGACCTTTGATGACATGACCTGTTGACTCTTGACCTGAAGTATATGTGATATGAATATGAATGAACTTTGAGTACGCATCATGAAGATAGGATGGATAATGTGATTTCACAAAATGGCGCCTGGATGACGTCACGATAATTTGATGACCTTGAAAATGTTCCTGTCACGTCTCATGATGATTACCTATGACTGTGTCAAAATTGAGAAAAATTGGGTGGATGGATATTGAGAAATCGGTTGCACAAAAAAGTGGAGAAATAAATAAAAATAAATAATAATAATAAAGAAAGAAAATTCTGACGAAATCAATAGGTGGTCTGTTGACAACAGACCACCTAATAATAAACTAGAAATTTAATTCGTCACGAAGACGAATAAGGTGGTCTGTCTAAGTCTTATGATAGATTTGAGAATGGGAGAAGTTATATAGACATGTAAACAATGATGATCATGATGAACATGATGATGATCATGATAGTAAAGGTGATGATGATCATGATAATGAAAATGTTATATGATGATAAAAACGATAATGTTAATGATGATGATGATACTGATCATGATCATGGTGATGTTGATGATCATCATCTTCAGACCATGATGATGATGATGATGATAATGATCATGATCATGGTGATGTTGATGATCATCATCTTCAGACCATGATGATGATGATGATGGTGACATTGATGATGATGATGATAATGATGATATTGATGATGATGATGACGATGATGAGTATGAACATGATCCTGACATCTGATTGAAAAAATGAGGAAATATTTAGATAGCAAATAGTCTCAGCTACAACATACTAAAATTTGGGAGAAAACTGTTGAATAATAACCGAGATACTGGTCAAAACACATTGTCATGCAGATGCATGTTTTGAAAAAAGTGACCTCCCATAGACATAACACGCAAATATAACAAATTATGCATTGTCGCCTTTAATCGAATATTTCACTATGATGACGTCATCAAAATGAAAAATAAATGGCATATTTCGGATAGAGAATTATCTCAGCTACAACATATCAAAATCTGGGAGAAGATCGATCACCGATAAGTGAGATAATCTCAAATAAACAATGACAAAAATGACGTCATCAACAAAATACATTTGTTTGAGTTTAGATGCCAATATGATGACTTTATTTCACTTTGTACGAGTCAGGGTGGTATGAAATCATATCTCCAACTCATGCTTTCTCCAACCATGATATAAAAATTGGGGGTCAATGGACTATCTGAAGAGCTATTTCGATTTTTAAAATGGCATGTTTTTGATCAAATTTGCATTATATCGCCCATAGCAGTACGCGCGGATTTTGAACTTTGACGCACGCTTACGGCCTTATGAAATATGAAGAGTGACTGAAATTCATGTAAATTGTCAATTACGTTAAGAGGAATCCAAATCATGTAAACATTTTGAATTTGACCTTTTCCGCGCGTCATGAGCGCGCGCAACGCGCGCGGAGACATGTACGGACGGAAAATTTTGAAATGCTTAAAATGACCTGATTCGTACTCTCCTTTAGTAGTTAAATGATTTTGAGCTTTTTAAAATTTTGACGCACACGTACGCGCGCGTCATGACCTTTATGTGACCTTTGATGACATGACCTGTTGACCCTTGACCTAAATTATATGTGATATGAATATGAATGACCTTTGCTTATGCATCATGAAGATATGATGGATAACGTGATTTCACAAAATGGCGCCTAGATGACGTCACGATGTTCTAATGACCTTGAAAATGTTCCTGTCACGTCTCATGACAATGACTTATGAATGTGCCAAAATTTAATGAAATTAACTAAACCAAACTTGAGTTATCCGGGGCACAAAAAACCGGAAGAAATAAAAATAAAGAATAACTAGAAATTTAATTCGTCACGAAGACGAATAAGGTGGTCTGTCTTCATGTCTGATGGTAGATTATACTATTTACTATATTGAGAAAGGTAGAAGTTATATAGACATGTAAACAATGATGATGATGATGATGATCTTGATAGTAATGGTGATGACGTTGATGACGATGATAATGATAATGTTAATGATATTGATGATCATGAGCATGATCCTGACATCTTATCGAAAAAATGAGGGTTGATTAAGATAACATATAGTCTCAGGTACAACATACTAAAATTTGGGAGTAAACTGTTGAATAACAACCGAGATACTGGTCAAAACACATTGTCATGCAGATTCATGTTTTGAAAAAAATGACATCCTATAGACATAACACGCAAATATGACAAATTATGCAATGTCGCCTTTAATCGAATATTTCACTACGATGACGTCATCCAAAAGAAAAATAAATGACATATTTCTGGTAGAGAATTAGCTCAGCTACAACATATAAACATTTGGAAGAAAATTGATCAACATTTACAGAGATACAATCAATTTTCCAAAAATATGCTGACGAATTTTCGATACACTGCAATCAGTTTGCCTAGGGTGTGATTGTTACGTCACAATGGAGTTCGGGCATAGTGCGCATTTTGTTTACACGTAATATACATTGTCATTGTCACCAGCAGCTGGTGCGCGATGAAATGTACAACTGGGTCAATTATTGCTCACTAGTTTCACACGCATTTTGCCGTTGACTTTTCAGATCGAGCCATAATATTTTTTTCTATACAGTTAATAATGTATTCCGTATAGGCATGTTTTTGCCCATATATGCTATGTATTAAAAGAGCTCGCACGCACAGACATTTACCTTAAACTGACGCTCATTTCGTTATTAATGGTCATAAAGAGATAAACATGGTATCAAATTGTTCGGAATAAAATGGGCAATACTATGATAGACAAAAAAGGCGATTCTAGGTTGCGTAAGACCATTACGAACACAAACGTGCGCGCAAATTTATGCGCGCGCAAAGGTGTGCCTACGCAAAATTTTCGAAATGCTTGAAATGGCCTAAAACGTACTCTAATTTGATCAAAAAGTGATTATGAGCATTTTTTAATTTTGCGCGCACCAACGTGCGGACGGACGCGTACGCGCGCGTTTTTTGACCTTAAGTTAACCGGATGGATATTGACCTTAATCGTTATAAATATGAATGATAAATGATTTACGGTTATGAAGATATGATCATGAGTTGATTCTCAGAGCACTTCACAAAATGGCGCCTGGATGACGTCACGATATTTAAATGAACTTGAAAATGTTCCTGTCACGTCTTAAGACAATGACCTATGACTGTGTCAAATTTAATTGAATTTGCACTGTTCAATTTTGAGTAATCGTGGGAACAAAAAAGTGGTCACAGATTTATTTTAATTGAATTGTGTTTTTGTACAAATTCAATTAAAATACTAGAAATTTAATTCGTCACGAAGACGAATAAGGTGGTCTGTCTTCAATTCTTATGATCATGCTCATCTTCAATTCAATTACCCAATAAAATGATGTTAATGTAAAATGATGTATTGAGATATGAATTGATGAATGAAGTACTAATGAACTGATGAAGTGATATATTGAACTGTCGTGAAATGAACTGAATTGATAAGCTAAACGGATGAACTGATGAACTGAACTAAACTGATGAGCTGAACTGATGAACGAAATATTGAGAAATTATCATGATTCATAATGATCATGATCAAATTTAATGCAAACAAATATTAAAATAAGTAGGCCTAATGAATATGACACAAAGTATTGAAAATAAACTACTTAATCATGATTATCATTATTGTCATGATGACGATAATGATAATCATGATGATGATAATCATGATCATGATGATGTTGATGAGGATGATTATCATCATTATGATAATGATGATGATAATGGTGATGATGATGACGATGATAATAATGATAATGATGATGATAATCATGATCATGAAGATTTTGATGGGGATGATTATCATCATTATGACAATGATCATGATCATGATCATAAGCGTGATCCTGACATCTGATTGAAAAAAGTGAGGAAATATTTAGATAGCATATAAGTCTCAGCTACAATATACTCAAAAATCAACAAAAACCAAGCGCAAAAAACGGCGATATTGCTCGCAAAAGACAGGAATGTAGAATCCAGATTTGAGAAAAAGTCATGTCCCATAGAGAATACACGCAAAATGTGAAAAATTGACATGCCTCCTTTAATCGCGAAAATACGTCATGATGCTTTTGTCAAAGTGAAAAGTCGTGGCGACGGCATTTGTTGAAAATTGTCTCAGCTAAAACATATCAAAATTTTGAAGAAAATTGATAAACATTTACAGAGATACACTGCAAACAGTATGCCTAGGGTGTGATTGTTACGTCACAATGGAGGTCGCTCATAGTGCGGATTTTGTTATATGCGTAATATACATTGTCATGGTCACCAGCAGCTGGTGCGCGATGAAATGTACAACTGGCTCGATTATTGCTCACTACTTTCCCACGCATTTTGCCGTTGACTTTTCAGATCGAGCAATAATATTTGTTCTATACGGTTAATAATGTATTTCGTATAGGCATGTTTTTGCCCATATGCTATGTATTAAAAGAGCTCGCACGCACAGACATTTACCTTGAACGGACGCTCATTTTGTTATTAATGGTCATAAAGAGATAAACATGGTATCAAATTGTTCGGAAAAAAATGGGCAATATTATGTAAGACAACAAATGGCGTTTTTAGGCTGCGTTCGACCATTATGAACAAAAACGTGCGCGCAAATTTATGCGCGCGGAAAGGTGTGCGCACGCAAAATTCTCGAAATGCTTGAAATGGCCTAAAACGTACTCTAATTTGATCAAAAAGTGATTATGAGCATTTTTTATTTTCGCGCGCACCGACGCGCGAACGGACGCGTACGCGCGCGTTAATTGACCTTAAGTTGACCGGACGGATATTGACCATAATCGTTATAAATATGAATGAGAAATGAATTACGGTTATGAAGATATGATCATGAGTTGATTCTCAGAGCACTTCACAAAATGGCGCCTGGATGACGTCACGATATGTTGATGAACTTGAAAATGTTCCTGTCACGTCTTAAGATGATAACCTATGACTGTCTTAAATTTGAAAGAAATTGGACGGTTCAATTTTGAGTAATCGTGCACACAAAAAAGTGGTCACAAATTTATTTTAATTGAATTGTGTTTTTGTACAAATTCAATTAAAATACTAGAAATGTAATTCGTCACGAAGACGAATAAGGTGGTCTGTCTTCAAGTCTCATAATAGATTATAATATTTACTATATTGAAAAAGGGAGAAGTTATATAGACATGTACACAATGATGATTATGATGATGATGATCTTGATAGTAATGATTATGATGATGATGATCATGATGATGTTGATGAGGATGATGATCACGATCATAAGCGTGATTCTGACATCTTATCGGAAAAATTAGGACTGATTAAGATGACATATAGTCTCAGCGACAACATACTAAAATTTGGGAGAAAACTGTTGAATAACAACCGAGATACTGGTCAAAACACATTGTCATGCAGATTCATGTTTTGAAATAAGTGACCTCCCATAGACATAACACGCAAATATGACAAATTATGCATTGTCGCCTTTCATCAAATATTTTACTATGATGACGTCATCTAAATGAAAAATAAATGACATATTTCTGGTAGAAAATTTGCTCAGCTACAACATATCGAAATCTGGGAGAAAATCGATCACTGATAAGCGAGATAATCTCAATTAAACAAAGACAAAAATGACGTCATCAACAAAATACATTTATTTGAGTTTAGATGCCAATATGATGACTTTGTTTTACTTTGTACGAGTCAGGGTGGTATGAAATCATATCTACAACTCATGCTTTTTCCAACCATGATATAAAAATTGGGGGTCGATGGACTATCTGAAGACTTATTTCGATTTTTAAAATGGCATGTTTTTGATCAAATTTGCATTATATCGCCCATAGCAGTACGCGCGGATTTTGAACTTTGACGCACGCTCACGGCCTTATTAAATATGAAGAGTGACTGAAATTAATGTAAATTGTCAATTACGTTAAGAGGAATCCAAATCATGTAAACATTTTGAATTTGACTTTTTCCGCGCGTCATGAGCGCGCGCAACGCGCGCGGGGACATGTACGGACGGAAATTTTTGAAATGCTTAAAATGACCTGATTCGTACTCTCGTTTAATAGTTTAGTGATTTTGAGCAATTTTAAATTTTGACGCGCACATACGCGCGCGTCATGACCTTTATGTGACCTTTGATGACAAGACCTGTTGACCCTTGACCTGAAGTACATGTGATATGAATACGAATGACCTTTGAGTACGCATCATGAAGATATGATGGATAATGTGATTTCACAAAATGGCGCCTGGATGACGTCACGATGACATGATGACCTTGAAAATGTTCCTGTCACGTGTCATGACAATGACCTATGACTGTGCTAAAATTGAATTAAATTGAATAAACTAAACTTGAGTTATCCTAGGAACAAAAAACGGGGAGAAATAAAAATAAATAATAATAATAATAACTAGAAATTTAATTCGTCACGAAGACGAATAAGGTGGTCTGTCTATGTCTTATGATAGAATTGAGAATGGGAGAAGTTATATAGACATGTAAACAATGATGATCATGATGACCATGATGATGATCATGATAGTAAAGGTGATGATGATGATAATGATAATGTTATATGATGATAAAAACGATAATGTTAATGATGATGATGACCATGAGCATGATCCTGACATCTGATTGAAAAAATGAGGAAATATTTAGATAGCAAATAGTCTCAGCTACAACATACTAAAATTTGGGTGAAAACTGTTGAATAACAACCGAGATACTGGTCAAAACACCTTGTCATGCAGATTCATGTTTTGAAAAAAGTGACCTCCCATAGACATAACACGCAAATATGACAAATTATGCATTGTCGCCTTTAATGGAATATTTAACTATGATGACGTCATCGAAATGAAAAATGAATGGCATATTTTTGATAGAGAATTATCTCAGCTACAACATATTAAATTCTGGGAGAAAATTGATCACCGATAAGTGAGATAATCTCAATTAAACAAAGACAAAAATGACGTCATCAACAAAATACATTTTCTTGAGTTTAGATGCCAATATGATGACTTTGTTTCACTTTGTACGAGTCAGGGTGGTATGAAATCATATCTACAACTCATGCTTTTTCCAACCATGATATAAAAATTGGGGGTCGATGGACTATCTGAAGAGCTATTTCGATTTTTAAAATGGCATGTTTTTGATGAAATTTGCATTATATTGCCTATAGCAGCACGCGCGGATTTTGAACTTTGACGCACGCTCACGACCTTATGAAATATGGAGAGTGACTGAAATTAATGTAACTTGTCAATTACGTTAAGAGGAATCCAAATCATGTAAACATTTTGAATTTGACCATTTCCGCGCGCTGTGAGCGCGCACACCGCGCGCGGGGACACTTACGGACGGAAAATTTTGAAATGCTTAAAATGACCTGATTCGTACTCTCGTTTAATAGTTTAGTGATTTTGAGCAATTTTAAATTTTGACGCGCACATACGCGCGCGTCATGACCTTTAAGTGACCTTTGATGACATGACCTGTTGACCCTTGACCTAAAGTATATGTGATATGAATATGAATGACCTTTGCTGATGCATCATGAAGATATGATGGATAACGTGATTTCACAAAATGGCGCCTGGATGACGTCACGATAACCTAATGACCTCAAAAATGTTCCTGTCACGTCTCATGATAATGACCTATGACTGTGCCAAAATTGAATTAAATTGACTAAACCAAACTTGAGTTATCCTAGGAACAAAAAACGGGAAGAAATAAAAATAAATAATAATAATAATAATAATAACTAGAAATTTAATTCGTCACGAAGACGAATAAGGTGGTCTGTCTATGTCTTATGATAGATTTGAGAATGGGAGAAGTTATATAGACATGTAAACAATGATGATCATGATGAACATGATGATGATCATGATAGTAAAGGTGATGATGATGATAATGATAATGTTATATGATGATAAAAACGATAATGTTAATGATGATGATGACCATGAGCATGATCCTGACATCTGATTGAAAAAATGAGGAAATATTTAGATAGCAAATAGTCTCAGCTACAACATACTAAAATTTGGGTGAAAACTGTTGAATAACAACCGAGATACTGGTCAAAACACATTGAAAAGCAGATTCATGTTTTGAAAAAAGTGACCTCCCATAGACATAACACGCAAATATGACAAATTAAGCATTGTCGCATTTAATCGAATATTTAACTATGATGACGTCATCTAAATGAAAAATAAATGACATATTTCTGATAGAGAATTATCTCAGCTACAACATATCAAAATCTGGGAGAAGATCGATCACCGATAAGTGAGATAATCTCAAATAAACAAAGACAAAAATGACGTCATCAAAAAAATACATTTTGTTGAGTTTACATGTCAATATGAAGACTTTGTTACACTTTGTACGAGTCAGGGTGGTATGAAATCATATCTCCAACTCATGCTTTCTCCAACCATGATATAAAAATTGGGGGTCAATGGACTATCTGAAGAGCTATTTCGATTTTTAAAATGGCATGTTTTTGATCAAATTTGCATTATATTGCCCATAGCAGCACACGCGGATTTTGAACTTTGACGCACGCTCACGGCCTTATGAAATATGAAGAGTGACTGAAATTAATAATAATTGTTATTTACGTTAAGAGGAATCCAAATCATGTAAACATTTTGAATTTGACCTTTTCCGCGCGCCGTGAGCGCGCACACCGCGCGCGGGGACACTTACGGACGTAAAATTTTGAAATGCTTCAAATGACCTGATTCGTACTCTCCTTTAATAGTTAAGTGATTTTGAGCATTTTAAAATTTTGACGCGCGCGTACGTGCGCGTCATGACCTTTATGTGACCTTTGATGACTTGACCTGTTGACCCTTGACCTGAAGTATATGTGATATGAATATGAATGACCTTTGCTGATGTTTCATGAAGATATGATGGATAATGTGATTTCACAAAATGGCGCCTGGATGACGTCACGATAATTTGATGACCTTGAAAATGTTCCTGTCACGTCTCATGATAATTACCTATGACTGTACCAAAATTGAATCAAATTGACTTAACCGAACTTGAGTTATCCTAGGAACAAAAAACGGGAAGAAATAAAAATAAATAATAATAATAAATAAAGAAAATTCTGACGAAATCAATAGGTGGTCTGTTGATAACAGACCACCTAATAATAATAACTAGAAATGTAATTCGTCACGAAGACGAATAAGGTGGTCTGTCTAAGTCTTATGATAGAATTGAGAATGGGAGAAGTTATATAGACATGTAAACAATGATGATCATGATGACCATGATGATGATCATGATAGTAAAGGTGATGATGATGATGATAATGATAATGTTATATGATGATAAAAACGATAATGTTAATGATGATGATGGGCACAAGCATGATCCTGACATCTGATTGAAAAAATAAGGAAATATTTAAATAGCAAATAGTCTCAGCTACAACATACTAAAATTTTGGAGAAAACTGTTGAATAACAACCGAGATACTGGTCAAAACACCTTGTCATGCAGATTCATGTTTTGAAAAAAGTGACCTCCCATAGACATAACACGCAAATATGACAAATTATGCATTGTCGCCTTTAATAGAATATTTAACTATGATGACGTCATCGAAATGAAAAATAAAAAGTATATTTTTGATAGAGAATTATCTCAGCTACAACATATTAAATTCTGGGAGAAAATCGATCACCGATAAGTGAGATAATTTCAATTAAACAAAGACAAAAATGACGTCATCAAAAAAAAACATTTGTTTGAGTTTAGATGCCAATATGATGACTTTTTTTCACTTTGTACGAGTCAGGGTGGTATGAAATCATATCTACAACTCATGCTTTTTCCAACCATGATATAAAAAATGGGGGTCGATGGACTATCTGAAGAGCTATTTCGATTTTTAAAATGGCATGTTTTTGATGAAATTTGCATTATATCGCCCATAGCAGTACGCGCGGATTTTGAACTTTGACGCACGCTCACGGCCTTATTAAATATGAAGAGTGACTGAAATTAATGTAAATTGTCAATTACGTTAAGAGGAATCCAAATCATGTAAACATTTTGAATTTGACTTTTTCCGCGCGTCATGAGCGCGCGCAACGCGCGCGGGGACATGTACGGACGGAAATTTTTGAAATGTTTAAAATGACCTGATTCGTACTCTCCTTTAGTAGTTAAGTGATTTTGAGCTTTTTAAAATTTTGACGCACACGTACGCGCGCGTCATGACCTTTATGTGACCTTTGATGACTTGACCTGTTGACCCTTGACCTGAAGTATATGTGATATGAATATGAATGACCTTTGCTGATGTTTCATGAAGATATGATGGATAATGTGATTTCACAAAATGGCGCCTGGATGACGTCACGATGACTTGATGAACTTGAAAATGTTCCTGTCACGTCTCATGATAATGACCTATGACTGTGCCAAAATTGAATTAAATTGACTTAACCGAACTTGAGTTATCCTAGGAACAAAAAACGGGAAGAAATAAAAATAAATAATAATAATAAATAAAGAAAATTCTGACGAAATCAATAGGTGGTCTGTTGATAACAGACCACCTAACTAGAAATTTAATTCGTCACGAAGACGAATAAGGTGGTCTGTCTTCAAGTCTTATAATAGATTATTATATTTACTATATTAAAAAAGGGAGAAGTTATATAGACATGTACACAATGATGATTATGATGATGATGATCTTGATAGTAATGATTATGATGATGATGATCATGATGATGGTGACATTGATGATGATGATGATGATATTGATGATGAGCATGAGCATGATCCTGACATCTGATTGAAAAAATGAGGAAATATTTAGATAGCATATAGTCTCAGCAACAACATACTAAGATTTGGGAGAAAACTGTTGAATAACAACCGAGATACAGGTCAAAACACATTGTCATGCAGATTCATGTTTTGAAAAAAGTGACCTCCCATAGACATAACACGCAAATATGACAAATTATGCATTGTCGCCTTTAATCGAATATTTTACTATAATGACGTCATTAAAATGAAAAATAAATGGCATATTTCTGGTAGAGAATTATCTCAGCTACAACATATCGAAATCTGGGAGAAAATCGATCACTGATAAGCGAGATAATCTCAATTAAACAAAGACAAAAATAACGTCATCAACAAAATACATTTTCTTTAGTTTAGATGCAAATATGAAGATTTTGTTTCACTTTGTATGAGTCAGGGTGGTATGAAATCATATCTCCAACTCATGCTCTTTCCAACCATGATATAAAAATTGGGGGTCGACGGACTATCTGAAGAGCTATTTCGATTTATAAAGTAGCATGTTTTTGATCAAATTTACATTATATTGCCCATAGCAGTACGCGCGGATTTTGAACTTTGACGCGCGCTCACGGCCTTATGAAAGGTCAAGAGTGACTGAAATTAATGTAAATTGTCATTAATGGTAAGAGGAATCTAAATCATGTAAACAAATTGAATTTGACCATTTCCGCGCGTTGTGAGCGCGCGCACCGCGCGCGGGGACAAGTACGGACGGAAATTTTTGAAATGCTTAAAATGACCTGATTCGTACTCTCGTTTAATATTTAAGTGATTTTGAGCATTTTAAAATTTTGACGCGCGCGTACGTGCGCGTCATGACCCTTATGTGACCTTTGATGACATGACTTGTTGACCCTTGACCTGAAGTATATGTGATATGTATATGAATGACCTTTGCTTATGCATCATGAAGATATGATGGATAATGTTATTTCACAAAATGGCGCCTGGATGACGTCATGATGACCTGATGACCTTGAAAAGGTTACTGTCACGTCTTATGGCAATGACCTATGACTGTGCCAAAATTGAATGAAATTGACGGAACCAAACTTGAGTTATCTATGGCACAAAAAAGTGTAGGAAATAAAAATAAATAATAATAATAATAATAATAATAATAAAGAAAGAAAATTCTGACGAAAACAATAGGTGATCTGTCGTTGACAGACCACCTAACTAGAAATTTAATTCGTCACGAAGACGAATAAGGTGGTCTGTCTTCATGAAGTACTGATGAACTGATGAACTGATAGATTAAACTGATGTGAAATGAACTGAATTCATGAGCTAAACGGATAAACTTATGAACTGAACTAAACTGATGAGCTGAACTGATGAACGAAATATTTAGAAATTATATTGATTGTTGATGATCGTGATCAAATTTAATGGGAAAAAATATCAAAATAAGTAGGCCTAATGAATATGACACAAAGTATTGAGAAATTAACTACTTGATCATGATCATGATTGTCATGATGACGATAATGATAATGATCATGATCATGATCATGAGCGTGCTCTTGACATCTGATTGCAAAAAAAGTGAGGGGATATTTATATAGCATATAGTCTCAGCTACAACATACTCAAAAATCAACAAAAATCAAGCTGAAATAACGGCGATATTGCTCGCAAAAGACAAGAATGTAGAATCCAGATTTGAGAAAAAGTCATCTCCCATAAGGATTACACTAAAAAAGTAATGGATCAAGTGATAATAGGGTAATAATAAAGTAAATATGGTTGTTTATTACATTATTTGCGATTGTACGTGTTTTAATATTCAAAGGAGATGGTACAGTAAAAGTTCAAAAAGAAAAAAAAGTGAAGAAAAAAAATTGTTGGAGACGCCCAGACTCGAACCAGGGACCTCGAGGTCGGAAGTCAATTGCGTTACCGGTAGACCAACACATTTCCCATAGAGAGTACACGTAAACGAAAAATGGAATTCTCAAATCCCACTTTGTAAGTGAAATATGAGCATGATCCCGGCATCTGATCGAGAAATAAATGGCACACTTGTGATAGCTCATTGTCTCAGCTACAACATACTCAAAGCTCAGCGTAAACGAAAATAAAACGACCGAGATATTGCTCGCGAGAGACAAGAATCATCATCATTAAGACAATGATGATGATCATGAGCGTGATCCTCGAATCCTATTGGAAGAATGTGGGGTGATTTAGATAACATATAGTCTCAGCTACAACATACTCGAAAATCAACATAATCCAAGCAGAAATAATGTCGATATATTGCTCGCAAAAGACAGGAATGTAGAATCCAGATTTTAGAAAAAGTCATGTCCCATAGAGAATACACGCAAAATGTGAAAAATTGACATGCCTCCTTTAATCGCAAAAATACGCCATGATGCTTTTGTCAAAATGAAAAATCGTGGCAACGACATTTGTTGAAAATTGTCTCAGCTAAAACATATCAAAATTTGGAAGAAAATTGATCAACATTTACAGAGATACACTGCAAACAGTATGCCTAGGGTGTGATTGTTACGTCACAATGGAGTTCGCTCATAGTGCGCATTTTGTTATATGCGTAATATACATTGTCATGGTCACCAGCAGCTGGTGCGCGATGAAATGTACAACTGGGTCAATTATTGCTCACTAGTTTCACACGCATTTTGCCGTTGACTTTTCAGATCGAGCCATAATATTTTTTTCTATACAGTTAATAATGTATTACGTATAGGCATGTTTTTGCCCATATATGCTATGTATTACAAGAGCTCGCACGCACAGACGTTTACCTTAAACTGACGCTCATTTCGTTATTAATGGTCATAAAGAGATAATCATGGTATCAAATTGTTCGGAATAAAATGGGCAATACTATGATAGACAAAAAAAGGCGATTCTAGGTTGCGTAAGACCATTACGAACACAAACGCGCGCGCAAATTTATGCGCGCGCAAAGGTGTGCCCACGCAAAAATCTCGAAATGCTTGAAATGGCCTAAAACGTACTCTAATTTGATCAAAAAGTGATTATGAGCATTTTTCATTTTTGCGCACACCGACGCGCGGACGGACGCGTACGCGCGTGTTTATTGACCTTAAGTTGACCGGATGTATATTGACCATAATTGTTATAAATATGAATGAGAAATGATTTACGGTTATGAAGATATGATCATGAGTTGATTCTCAGAGCACTTCACAAAATGGCGCCTGGATGACGTCACGATATTTTGATGAATTTGAAAATGTTCCTGTCACGTCTTAAGATGATGACCTATGACTGTATTAAATTTGAAAGAAATTGGACGGTTCAATTTTGAGTAATCGTGCACACAAAAGAGTGGTCACAAATTTATTTTAATTGAATTGTGTTTTTGTACAAATTCAATTAAAATACTAGAAATTTAATTCGTCACGAAGACGAATAAGGTGGTCTGTCTTCATGTCTGATGGTAGATTATACTATTTACTATATTGAGAAAGGTAGAAGTTATATAGACATGTAAACAATGATGATGATGATGATGATGATCTTGATAGTAATGGTGATGACGATGATGACGATGATAATGATAATGTTAATGATATTGATGATCATGAGCATGATCCTGACATCTTATCGAAAAAATAAGGGGTGATTTAGATAACATATAGTCTCAGGTACAACATACTAAAATTTGGGAGAAAACTGTTGAATAACAACCGAGATACTAGTCAAAACATATTGTCATGCAGATTCATGAAAAAAGTGACCTCCTATAGACATAACACGCAAATATGACAAATTATGCAATGTCGCCTTTAATCGAATATTTCAATACGATGACGTCATCTAAAAGAAAAATAAATGCCTGTTTCTGGTAGAAAATTAGCTCAGCTACAACATATCAAAATTTGGAAAATAATTGATCAACATTAAGCGAGATACAATCAATTTTCCAAAAATATGCTGACGAATTTTCGATACACTGCAATCAGTTGCCTAGGGTGTGATTGTTACGTCACAATGGAGTTCGGGCATAGTGCGCATTTTGTTATACACGTAATATACATTGTCATTGTCACCAGCAGCTGGTGCGCGGTGAAATGTACAACTGGGTCAATTATTGCTCACTAGTTTCACACGCATTTTGCGGTTGACTTTTCAGATCGAGCCATAATATTTTTTTCTATACAGTTAATAATGTATTTCGTATAGGCATGTTTTTGCCCATAAATGCTATGTATTACAAGAGCTCGCACGCACAGACGTTTACCTTAAACTGACGCTCATTTCGTTATTAATGGTCATAAAGAGATAAACATGGTATCAAATTGTTCGGAATAAAATGGGCAATACTATGATAGACAAAAAAGGCGATTCTAGGTTGCGTAAGACCATTACGAACACAAACGCGCGCGCAAATTTATGCGCGCGCAAAGGTGTGCCCACGCAAAAATCTCGAAATGCTTGAAATTGCCTAAAACGTACTCTAATTTGATCAAAAAGTGATTATGAGCATTTTTTATTTTTGCGCGCACCGACGCGCGGACGGACGCGTACGCGCGCGTTTATTGACCTTAAGTTGACCGGATGTATATTGACCATAATTGTTATAAATATGAATGAGAAATGATTTACGGTTATGAAGATATGATCATGAGTTGATTCTCAGAGCACTTCACAAAATGGCGCCTGGATGACGTCACGATATTTTGATGAACTTGAAAATGTTCCTGTCACGTCTTAAGATGATGACCTATGACTGTGATAAATTTGAAAGAAATTGGACGGTTAAATTTTGAGTAATCGTGCACACAAAAGAGTGGTCACAAATTTATTTTAATTGAATTGTGTTTTTGTACAAATTCAATTAAAATACTAGAAATTTAATTCGTCACGAAGACGAATAAGGTGGTCTGTCTCAGTCTTATGATAGATTTGAGAATGGGAGAAGTTATATAGACATGTAAACAATGATGATCATGATGAACATGGTGATGATCTTGATAGTAAAGGTGATGATGATGATAATGATAATGTTATATGATGATAAAAACGATAATGTTAATGATGATGATGAGCATAAGCATGATCCTGACATATGATTGAAAAAATAAGGAAATATTTAAAAAGCAAATAGTCTCAGCTACAACATACTAAAATTTGGGAGAAAACTGTTGAATAACAACCGAGATACTGGTCAAAACACATTGTCATGCAGATTCATGTTTTGAAAAAAGTGACCTCCCATAGACATAACACGCAAATATGACAAATTATGCATTGTCGCCTTTAATCGAATATTTTACTATGATGACGTCATCTAAATGAAAAATAAATGACATAATTCTGGTAGAAAATTAGCTCAGCTACAACATACCAAAATCTGGGAGAAGATCAATCACCGATAAGTGAGATAATCTCAATTAAACAAAGACAAAAATGACGTCATCAACAAAATACATTTTCTTTAGTTTAGATGCAAATATGAAGATTTTGTTTCACTTTGTACGAGTCAGGGTGGTATGAAATCATATCTCCAACTCATGCTTTCTCAAACCATGATATAAAAATTGGGGGTCGACGGACTATCTGAAGAGCTATTTCGATTTTTAAAATGGCATGTTTTTGATCAAATTTGCATTATATTGCCCATAGCAGTACGCGCGGATTTTGAACTTTGACGCACGCTTACGGCCTTATGAAATATGAAGAGTGACTGAAATTAATGTAAATTGTCAATTACGTTAAGAGGAATTCAAATCATGTAAACATTTTGAATTTGACTTTTTCCGCGCGCTGTGAGCGCGCACACCGCGCGCGGGGACACTTACGGACGGAAAATTTTGAAATGCTTAAAATGACCTGATTCGTACTCTCGTTTAATAGTTTAGTGATTTTGAGCAATTTTAAATTTTGACGCGCACATACGCGCGCGTCATGACCTTTATGTGACCTTTGATGACATGACCTGTTGACCCATGACCTGAAGTATATGTGATATGAAGATGAATGAACTTTGAGTACGCATCATGAAGATATGATGGATAACATGATTTCACAAAATGGCGCATGGATGACGTCACGATAACCTAATGACCTTGAAAATGTTCATGTCATGTCTCATGACAATGAACTATAATTGTGCCAAAATTTATTGAAATTAACTAAACCAAACTTGAGTTATCCGGGGCACAAAAAACGGGAAGAAATAAAAATAAAGAATAATAATAATAATAATAATAAAGAAAATTCTGACGAAATCAATAGGTGGTCTGTTGATAACAGACCACCTAACTAGAAATTAATTCGTCACGAAGACGAATAAGGTGGTCTGTCTAAGTCTTATGATAGATTTGAGAATGGGAGAAGTTATATAGACATGTAAACAATGATGATCATGATGAACATGATGATGATCATGATAGTAAAGGTGATAATGATCATGATAATGAAAATGTTATATGATGATAAAAACGATAATGTTAATGATGATGATGATAATGATCATGATCATGGTGATGTTGATGATCATCATCTTCAGACCATGATGATGATGATGATGATGATAATGATCATGATCATGGTGATGTTGATGATCATCATCTTCAGACCATGATGATGATGATGATGGTGACATTGATGATGATGATGATGATAATGATGATATTGATGATGATGATGACGATGATGAGTATAAACATGATCCTGACATCTGATTGAAAAAATCAGGAAATATTTAGATAGCAAATAGTCTCAGCTACAACATACTAAAATTTGGGAGAAAACTGTTGAATAATAACCGAGATACTGGTCAAAACACATTGTCATGCAGATGCATGTTTTGAAAAAAGTGACCTCCCATACACATAACACGCAAATATAACAAATTATGCATTGTCGCCTTTAATCGAATATTTCACTATGATGACGTCATTAAAATGAAAAATAAATGGCATATTTCTGGTAGAGAATTATCTCAGCTACAACATATCGAAATCTGGGAGAAAATCGATCACTGATAAGCGAGATAATCTCAATTAAACAAAGACAAAAATAACGTCATCAACAAAATACATTTTCTTTAGTTTAGATGCAAATATGAAGATTTTGTTTCACTTTGTATGAGTCAGGGTGGTATGAAATCATATCTCCATCTCATGCTCTTTCCAACCATGATATAAAAATTGGGGGTCGACGGACTATCTGAAGAGCTATTTCGATTTATAAAGTAGCATGTTTTTGATCAAATTTACATTATATTGCCCATAGCAGTACGCGCGGATTTTGAACTTTGACGCGCGCTCACGGCCTTATGAAAGGTCAAGAGTGACTGAAATTAATGTAAATTGTCATTTATGGTAAGAGGAATCTAAATCATGTTAATAAATTGAATTTGACATTTTCCGCGCGTTGTGAGCGCGCGCACCGCGCGCGGGGACAAGTACGGACGGAAATTTTTGAAATGCTTAAAATGACCTGATTCGTACTCTCGTTTAATAGTTAAGTGATTTTGAGCATTATAAAATTTTGACGCGCGCGTACGTGCGCGTCATGACCTTTATGTGACCTTTAAGGACATGACTTGTTGACCCTTGACCTGAAGTATATGTGATATGTATATGAATGACCTTTGCTTATGCATCATGAAGATATGATGGATAATGTGATTTCACAAAATGGCGCCTGGATGACGTCATGATGACCTGATGACCTTGAAAAGGTTACTGTCACGTCTTATGGCAATGACCTATGACTGTGCCAAAATTGAATGAAATTGACGGAACCAAACTTGAGTTATCTATGGCACAAAAAAGTGTAGGAAATAAAAATAAATAATAATAATAATAATAAAGAAAGAAAATTCTGACGAAAACAATAGGTGATCTGTCGTTGACAGACCACCTAACTAGAAATTTAATTCGTCACGAAGACGAATAAGGTGGTCTGTCTTCATGTCTGATGGTAGATAATACTATTTACTATATTGAGAAAGGTAGAAGTTATATAGACATGTAAACAATGATGATGATGATGATGATCTTGATAGTAATGGTGATGACGATGATGACGATGATAATGATAATGTTAATGATATTGATGATCATGAGCATGATCCTGACATCTTATCGAAAAAATGAGGGGTGAATTAAATAACATATAGTCTCAGCTACAACATACTAAAATTTGGAAGGAAACTGTTGAATAACAACCGAGATACTGGTCAAAACACATTGTCATGCAGATTCATATTTTGAAAAAAGTGACCTATAGACATAACACGCAAATATGACAAATTATGCATTGTCGCCATTAATCGAATATTTCACTATAATGAAGTCATCTAAATGAAAAATAAATGGCATAATTTTGATAGAGAATTATCTCAGCTACAACATATCAAAATCTGGAAGAAAATCGATCACCGATAAGTGAGATAATCTCAAATAAACAAAGACAAAAATGACGTCATCAACAAAATACATTTGTTTGAGTTTAGATGCCAATATGAAGACTTCGTTTCACTTTGTACGAGACAAGGTGGTATGAAATCATATCTCCAACTCATGTTTTCTCCAACCATGATATAAAAATTGGGGGTCGACGGACTATCTGAAGAGCTATTTCGATTTTTAAAATGGCATGTTTTTGCCCATATATGCTATGTATTACAATAGCATGCACGCACGGACATTATCTTAAACGGACGCTCATTCCGTTATTAATGGGCAGAAACGGGTGAACAATGTATCAAAATGCTTGGCAAAATGATTCAAATATGATGACGGAGAAAATTTGGCGATTTTATGTTGCTAAATGCCAGGACACGCGAAAACGCGCGCCCATGCGCGTGTGCGCGTTTTTTTGCAAAATGCTTAAAATGGCCTGAAACGTATGCAAAATTAATTTGAGACGATTTGAAGCATTTTTATTTTTTGCGTGCGCGCTAACGCGCGGACGTACGCATGCGCGCGCGTTTTCTGACCTGAAACTGACCGGACGGATATTGACCCTAATCATGATAAATATAAATGAGAAATGCCTTTCCGTTATGAAGATATGATCATGAGTAAAAAGTACCCCAAAAAACACAAAATGGCGCCTGGATGACGTCATGAAGACTTGATGACCTTGAAAATGTCCCTGTCACGTCTTATGACAATGACCTATGACTGTGCCAAAATTGAACGAAATTGACATAATTGATCTTGAGTTATCGTCGGAACAAAAAAGTGGGAACAATAAATAAAAATAAAGAATAATAAATAAATAAATAATAAAGAAGAAAGAAAATTCTGACGAAAACAATAGGTGATCTGTCGTTGACAGACCACCTAACTAGAAATTTAATTCGTCACGAAGACGAATAAGGTGGTCTGTCTTCAAGTCTTATAATAGATTATAATATTTACTATATTGAAATGGGAGAAGTTATATAGACATGTAAACAATGATGATTATGATGATGATCTTGATAGTAATGATTATGATGATGATGATCATGATGATGTTGATGAGGATGATTATCATCATTATGATAATGATGATGATCATGATCATGAGCGTGATTCTGACATCTTATCGGAAAAATGAGGGGTGATTTAGATAACATATAGTCTCAGCGACAACATACTAAAATTTAGGAGAAAACTGTTGAATAACAACCGAGATACTGGTCAAAACACATTGTCATGCAGATTTATGTTTTGAAATGAGTGACCTCCCATAGACATAACACGCAAATATGACAAATTATGCATTGTCGCCTTTAATCGAATATTTTACTATGATGACGTCATCTAAATGAAAAATAAAGGACATATTTCTGGTAGAGAATTATCGCAGCTATAACATAT
Organism: Strongylocentrotus droebachiensis; assembly: GCA_035222895.1. Classification (NCBI taxonomy): domain Eukaryota; kingdom Metazoa; phylum Echinodermata; class Echinoidea; order Camarodonta; family Strongylocentrotidae; genus Strongylocentrotus; species Strongylocentrotus droebachiensis. The sequence continues at coordinate 34,871 of JAVYIG010006605.1, forward strand.
CAAAATCTGGGAGAAAACTGATCACCGATAAGTGAGATAATCTCAATTAAACAAAGACAAAAATGACGTCATCAACAAAATACATTTTGTTGAGTTTAGATGTCAATATGTTGACTTTGTTACACTTTGTACGAGTCAGGGTGGTATGAAATCATATCTCCAACTCATGCTTTCTCCAACCATGATATAAAAATTGGGGGTCGATGGAATATCTGAAGAGCTATTTCGATTTTTAATATGGCATGTATTTGATCAAATTCGCATTATATTGCCCATAGCAGCACGCGCGGATTTTGAACTTTGACGCACGCTCACGGCCTTATGAAATATGAAGAGTGACTGAAATTAATGTAAATTGTCAATTACGTTAAGAGGAATCCAAATCATGTAAACATTTTGAATTTGACCTTTTCCGCGCGCTGTGAGCGCGCACACCGCGCGAGGGGACACGAACGGACGGAAAATTTTGAAATGCTTAAAATGACCTGATTCGTACTCTCGTTTAATAGTTAAGTGATTTTGAGCAATTTTAAATTTTGACGCGCACATACGCGCGCATCATGACCTTTATGTGACCTTTGATGACATGACCTGTTGACCCTTGACCTAAAGTAAATGTGATATGAATATGAATGACCATTGCTGACGCATCATGAAGATATGATTGAAAATGTGATTTCACAAAATGGCGCCTAAATGACGTCACGATGACCTGATCACCTTGAAAATGTTTCTGTCACGTCTTATGACAATGACCTATGCCTGTGCCAAAATTAAAAGAAATTGACATAACCAATCTTACGTTATCCGACACACAAAAAAGTGAAGAAATAAATAAAAATAAAGAAATAATAAAGAAGAAAGAAAATTCTGACGAAATCAATAGGTGGTCTGTTGACAACAGACCACCTAACTAGAAATTTAATTCGTCACGAAGACGAATAAGGTGGTCTGTCTTCAAGTCTTATAATAGAATATAATATTTACTATATTGAAAAAGGGATAAGTTATATAGACATGTACACAATGATGATTATGGTGATGATGATCTTGATAGTAATGATTATGATGATGATGATCATGATGATGTTGATGAGGATGATGATCACGATCATAAGCGTGATTCTGACATCTTATCGGAAAAATGAGGAGTGATTTAGATGACATATAGTCTCAGCGACAACATACTAACATTTGGGAGAAAACTGTTGAATAACAACCGAGATACTGGTCAAAACATATTGTCATGCAGATTCATGTTTTGAAATAAGTGACGTCCCATAGACATAACACGCAAATATGACAAATTATGCAATGTCGCCTTTAATCGAATATTTTTCTATGATGACGTCATCTAAATGAAAAATAAATGTCATATTTCTGGTAAAGAATTAGCTCAGCTACAACATATCAAAATCTGGGATAAAATCGATCACCGATAAGTGAGATAATCTCAATTAAACAAAGACAAAAATGACGTCATCAACAAAATACATTTGTTTCAGTTTAGATGCCAATATGATGACTTTGTTTCACTTTGTACGAGTCAGGGTGGTATGAAATCATATCTCCAACTCATGCTTTCTCCAACCATGATATAACAATTGGGGGTCGATGGACTATCTGAAGAGCTATTTCGATTTTTAAAATGGCATGTTTTTGATCAAATTTGCATTATATTGCCCATAGCAGCACGCGCAGATTTTGAACTTTGACGCACGCTCACGGCCTTATGAAAAATGAAGAGTGACTGAAATTAATGTAAATTGTCAATTACGTTAAGAGGAATCCAAATCATGTAAACATTTTGAATTTGACCTTTTCCGCGCGCTGTGAGCGCGCACACCGCGCGCGGGTACACTTACGGACGGAAAATTTTGAAATGCTTAAAATGACCTGATTCGTACTCTTGTTTAATAGTTAAGTGATTTTGAGCAATTTTAAATTTTGACGCGCACATACGCGCGCGTCATGACCTTTATGTGACCTTTGATGACATGACCTGTTGACCCTTGACCTGAAGTATATGTGATATTAATATGAATGACCTTTGATGACGCATCATGAAGATATGATTGAAAATGTGATTTCACAAAATGGCGCCTAAATGACGTCACGATGACCTGATCACCTTGAAAATGTGTCTGTCACGTCTTATGACAATGACTTATGCCTGTGCCAAAATTAAAAGAAATTGACATAACCAATCTTACGTTATCCGACACACAAAAAAGTGAAGAAATAAATAAAAATAAAGAAATAATAAAGAAGAAAGAAAATTCTGACGAAATCAATAGGTGGTCTGTTGATAACAGACCACCTAACTAGAAATTTAATTCGTCACGAAGACGAATAAGGTGGTCTGTCTTCAAGTCTTATAATAGATTATAATATTTACTATATTGAAAAAGGGAGAAGTTATATAGACATCTAAACAATGATGATTATGATGATGATGATCTTGATAGTAGTGATTATGATGAGGATGATTATCATCATTATGATAATGAACATGAGCGTGATTCTGACATCTTATCGGAAAAATGAGGGGTGATTTAGATAACATATAGTCTCAGCGACAACATACTCAAATTTGGGAGAAAACTGTTGAATAACAACCGAGATACTGGTCAAAACACATTGCCATGCAGATTCATGTTTTGAAAAAAGTGACCTCCCATAGACATAACACGCAAATATGACAAATTATGCATTGTCGCCTTTAATCGAATATTTAACTATGATGACGTCTTCTAAATGAAAAATAAATGGCATATTTTTGATAGAGAATTATCTCAGCTACAACATATCAAAATCTGGAAGAAAATAGATCACCGATAAGTGAGATAGTCTTAATTAAACAAAGACAAAAATGACGTCATCAACAAAATACATTTGTTTAAGTTTAGATGCCAATATGATTACTTTGTTTCACTTTGTACGAGTCAAGGTGGTATGAAATCATATCTCCAACTCATGCTTTCTCCAACCATGATATAAAAATCGGGGGTCGATGGACTATCTGAAGAGTTATTTCGATTTTTAATATGGCATGTATTTGATCAAATTCGCATTATATTGCCCATAGCAGCACGCGCGGATTTTGAACTTTGACGCGCGCTCAAGGCCTTATAAAAGGTCAAGAGTGACTGAAATTAATGTACATTGTCAATTACGTTAAGAGGAATCCAAATCATGTAAACATTTTGAATTTGACCTTTTCCGCGCGCTGTGAGGGCGCACACCGCGCGCGGGGTCACGTACGGACGAAAAAAATTGAAATGCTTAAAATGACCTGATTCGTACTCTCGTTTAATAGTTAAGTGATTTTGAGCATTTTTAAATTTTGACGCGCGCGTACGCGCGCGTCATGACGTTTATGTGACCTTTGATGACATGACCTGTTGACCCTTAACCTGAAGTATATGTGATATTAATATGAATGACCTTTGATAACGCATCATGAAGATATGATTGAAAATGTGATTTCACAAAATGGCGCCTAAATGACGTCACGATGACCTGATCACCTTGAAAATGTTTCTGTCACGTCTTATGACAATGACTTATGCCTGTGCCAAAATTAAAAGAAATTGACATAACCAATCTTACGTTATCCGACACACAAAAAAGTGAAGAAATAAATAAAAATAAAGAAATAATAAAGAAGAAAGAAAATTCTGACGAAATCAATAGGTGGTCTGTTGACAACAGACCACCTAACTAGAAATTTAATTCGTCACGAAGACGAATAAGGTGGTCTGTCTAAGTCTTATGATAGATTTGAGAATGGGAGAAGTTATATAGACATGTAAACAATGATGATCATGATGAACATGATGATGATCATGATAGTAAAGGTGATGATGATCATGATAATGAAAATGTTATATGATGATAAAAACGATAATGTTAATGATGATGATGATAATGATCATGATCATGGTGATGTTGATGATCATCATCTTCAGACCATGATGATGATGATGATGATAATGATCATGATCATGGTGATGTTGATGATCATCATCTTCAGACCATGATGATGATGATGATGGTGACATTGATGATGATGATGATAATGATGATATTGATGATGATGATGACGATAATGAGTATGAACATGATCCTGACATCTGATTGAAAAAATTAGGAAATATTTAGATAGCAAATAGTCTAAGCTACAACATACTAAAATTTGGGAGAAAATTGTTGAATAATAACCGAGATACTGGTCAAAACACATTGTCATGCAGATTCATGTTTTGAAAAAAGTGACCTCCCCTAGACATAACACGCAAATATGACAAATTATGCATTGTCGCCTTTAATCGAATATTTTACTATGATGACGTCAGATAAATGAAAAATAAATGAGATATTTCTGATAGAGAATTATCTCAGCTACAACATATCAAAATCTGGGAGAAAATAGATCACCGATAAGTGAGATAATCTCAAATAAACAAAGACAAAAATGACGTCATCAACAAAATACATTTGTTTGAGTTTAGATGCCAATATGATGACTTTATTTCACTTTGTACGAGTCAGGGTGGTATGAAATCATATCTCCAACTCATGCTTTCTCCAACCATGATATAAAAATTGGGGGTCAATGGACTATCTGAAGAGCTATTTCGATTTTTAAAATGGCATGTTTTTGGTCAAATTTGCACTATATTGCCCATAGCAGTACGCGCGGATTTTGAACTTTGACGCACGCTCACGGCCTTATGAAATATGAAGAGTGACTGAAATTAATGTAAATTGTCAATTACGTTAAGAGGAATCTAAATCATGTAAACATTTTGAATTTGACCTTTTCCGCGCGCCGTGAGCGCGCACACCGCGCGCGGGGACACTTACGGACGGAAAATTTTGAAATGCTTAAAATGACCTGATTCGTACTCTCGTTTAATAGTTTAGTTATTTTGAGCAATTTTAAATTTTGACGCGCACATACGCGCGCGTCATGACCTTTATGTGACCTTTGATGACATGACCTGTTGACCCTTGACCTAAAGTATATGTGATATGAATATGAATGACCTTTGCTGATGCATCATGAAGATATGATGGATAACGTGATTTCACAAAATGGCGCCTGGATGACGTCACGATAACCTAATGACCTTAAAAATGTTCCTGTCACGTTTCATGATAATGACCTATGACTGTGCCAAAATTGAATCAAATTGACATAACCAATCTTACGTTATCCGACACACAAAAAAGTGAAGAAATAAATAAAAATAAAGAAATAATAAAGAAGAAAGAAAATTCTGACGAAATCAATAGGTGGTCTGTTGATAACAGACCACCTAACTAGAAATTTAATTCGTCACGAAGACGAATAAGGTGGTCTGTCTAAGTCTTATGATAGAATTGAGAATGGGAGAAGTTATATAGACATGTAAACAATGATGATCATGATGACCATGATGATGATCATGATAGTAAAGGTGATGATGATGATAATGATAATGTTATATGATGATAAAAACGATAATGTTAATGATTATGATGAGCACAAGCATGATCCTGACATCTGATTGAAAAAATAAGGAAATATTTAAATAGCAAATTATCTCAGCTACAACATATTAAAATCTGGGAGAAAATCGATTACCGATAAGTGAGATAATCTCAATTAAACAAAGACAAAAATGGCGTCATCAAAAAAATACATTTTGTTGAGTTTAGATGTCAATATGAAGACTTTGTTTCACTTTGTACGAGTCAGAGTGGTATGAAATCATATCTCCAACTCATGCTTTCTCCAACTATGATATAAAAATTGGGGGTCGATGGACTATCTGAAGACTTATTTCGATTTTTAAAATGGCATGTTTTTGATCAAATTTGCATTATATCGCCCATAGCAGTACGCGCGGATTTTGAACTTTGACGCACGCTCACGGCCTTATGAAATATGAAGAGTGCCTGAAATTAATGTAAATTGTTAATTACGTTAAGAGGAAACCAAATCATGTAAACATTTTGAATTTGACCTTTTCCGCGCGCTGTGAGCGCGCACACCGCGCGCGGGGACACTTACGGACGGAAAATTTTGAAATGCTTAAAATGACCTGATTCGTACTCTCGTTTAATAGTTTAGTGATTTTGAGCAATTCTAAATTTTGACGCGCACATACGCGCGCGTCATGACCTTTATGTGACCTTTGATGACATGACCTGTTGACCCTTTACCTGAAGTATATGTGATATGAATATGAATGACCTTTGCTGATGCATCATGAAGATATGATGGATAATGTGATTTCACAAAATGGCGCCTGGATGACGTCACGATAACTTGATGACCTTGAAAATGTTCTAGTCACGTGTCATGACAATGACCTATGACTGTGCCAAAATTGAATCAAATTGACTCAACCAAACTTGAAGTTATCGTGGGCACAAAAAACGGGAAGAAATAAAAATAAAGAATAATAATAATAACTAGAAATTTAATTCGTCACGAAGACGAATAAGGTGGTCTGTCTTCACGTCTTATGATAGATTATAATATTTACTATATTGAGAAAGGGAGAAGTTATATAGACATGTAAACATTGATGATCATCATGATGATCATGATGATGATGATCTTGATAGTAATGGTGATGACGATGATGATGATGATGATGTTGATGATTATCATCAACAGACCATGATGACATCAGACTGAAAAATGAGAAAACATTTAGATAGTATATAGTCTCAGCTACAACATACTCAAAAATCAACGAAAATCTAGCCGAAATAACGGCGATATTGCTCGCAAAAGACAAGAATGGAGAATCCAGATTTGAGAAAAAGTCATCTCCCATAAGGATTACACGCAAAAAGTAATGGATCAGGTGATAATAGGGTAATAATAAAGTAAATATGGTTGTTTATTACATTATTTGCGATTGTACGTGTTTTTATATTCAAAGGAGATGGTACAGTGAAAGGTCAAAAAGAAAAAAAATTTGTTGGAGACGCCCGGACTCGAACCGGGGACCTCGAGGTCGGAAGTCAAGTGCGTTACCGATATACCAAAACATTTCCATAGAGATTACACGTAAACGGAAAATGGAAGCACTGTGCATCAAATGCTTGACGAATTTTCGATACACTGCAAACAGTGTGCCAAGGGTCTGATTGTTACGTCACAATCGAGTTCGTGCATGGTGCGCATTTTGTTATACGCGTAATATACATTGTCATTGTCACCAGCAGCTGGTGCGCGATGTTATTTACAACTGGCTCGATTATTTCTCACGAGTTTGACACGCAAAAAATTGTGGGGTCAACTTGAATCCTAAAGAGCTATAATGAATTTCGTATAGGCATGTTTTTTGCCCATATATGCTATGTATTACAAGAGCTCGCACGCACAGATATTTACCTTGAACGGACGCTCATTTCGTTATTAATGGTCATAAAGATATAAACATGGTATCAAATTGTTCGGAATAAAATGGGCAATACTTTGACAGAAAAAAAAGGCGATTCTAGGTTGCGTAAGACCATTACGAACACAAACGTGCGCGCAAATTTATGCGCGCGCAAAGGAGTGCCCACGCAAATTTTTCGAAATGCTTGAAATGGCCTAAAACGTACTCTAATTTGATCAAAAAGTGATTATGAGCATTTTTTATTTTTGCGCGCACCGACGCGCGGACGGACGCGTACGCGCGCGTTTTTTGACCTTAAGTTGACCGGACGGATATTGACCTTAATCGTTATAAATATGAATGAGAAATGAGTTACGGTTATGAAGATATGATCATGAGTTGTATTTTAGAGTACTTCACAAAATGGCGCCTGGATGACGTCACGATATTTTGATGAACTTGAAAATGTTCCTGTCACGTCTTAAGAAGATGATCTATGACTGTGTTAAATTTAATTGAATTTGCACGGTTCAATTTTGAGTAATCGTGCACACAAAAAAGTGGTCACAAATTTATTTTAATTGAATTGTGTTTTTGTACAAATTCAATTAAAATACTAGAAATTTAATTCGTCACGAAGACGAATAAGGTGGTCTGTCTTCAAGTCATATAATAGATTATAATATTTACTATATTGAAAAAGGGAGAAGTTATATCGACATGTAAACAATGATGATTATGATGATGATGATCATGATGATGTTGATGAGGAGGATTATCATCATTATGATAATGATCATGATCATGGTCATGAGCGTGATTGTGACATCTTATCGAAAAAACGAGGGATGATTTAGATAACATATGGTCTCAGCGACAACATACTAAAATTTGGGAGAAAACTGTTGAATAACAACCGAGATACTAGTCAAAACACATTGTCATGCAGATTCATGTTTTGAAATAAGTGACCTCCCATAGACATAACACGCAAATATGACAAATTATGCATTGTCACCTTTAATCGAATATTTTACTATAATGACGTCATCCAAATGAAAAATAAATGGCATACTTCTGGTAGGGAATTAGCTCAGCTACAACATATCGAAATCTGGGAGAAAATCGATCACTGACAAGCGAGATAATCTCACTTAAACAAAGACAAAAATGACGTCATCAACAAAATACATTTTCTTTAGTTTAGATGCAAATATGAAGATTTTTTTTCACTTTGTACGAGTCAGTGTGGTATGAAATCATATCTCCAACTCATGCTTTCTCCAACCATGATATAAAAATTGGGGGTCAATGGACTATCTGAAGAGCTATTTCGATTTTTAAAATGGCATGTTTTTGATCAAATTTGCATTATATTGCCCATAGCAGTACGCGCGGATTTTGAACTTTGACGCACGCTCACGGCCTTATTAAATATGAAGAGTGACTGAAATTAATGTAAATTGTCAATTACGTTAAGAGGAATCTAAATCATGTAAACATTTTGAATTTGACCTTTTCCGCGCGTCATGAGCGCGCGCAACGCGCGCGGGGACATGTACGGACGGAAAATTTTGAAATGCTTAAAATGACCTGATTCGTACTCTCCTTTAGTAGTTAAGTGATTTTGAGCTATTTAAAATTTTGACGCACACGTACGCGCGCGTCATGACCTTTATGTGACCTTTGATGACATGACCTGTTGACCCTTGACCTAAAGTATATGTGATATGAATATGAATAACCTTTGCTGATGCATCATGAAGATATGATGGATAACGTGATTTCTCAAGATGGCGCCTGGATGACGTCACGATGATTTGATGACCTTGAAAATGTTCAAGACACGTGTCATGACAATGACCTATGACTGTGCCAAAATTGAATCAAATTGACTAAACCAAACTTGAAGTTATCCTGGGCACAAAAAACGGGAAGAAATAAAAATAAAGAATAAAGAAAATTCTGACGAAAACAATAGGTGGTCTGTTGATAACAGACCACCTAACTAGAAATTTAATTCGTCACGAAGACGAATAAGGTGGTCTGTCTTCAAGTCATATAATAGATTATAATATTTACTATATTGAAAAAGGGAGAAGTTATATCGACATGTAAACAATGATGATTATGATGATGATGATCATGATGATGTTGATGAGGATGATTATCATCATTATGATAATGATGATGATCATGGTCATGAGCGTGATTGTGACATCTTATCGAAAAAACGAGGGATGATTTAGATAACATATGGTCTCAGCGACAACATACTAAAATTTAGGAGAAAACTGTTGAATAACAACCGAGATACTAGTCAAAACACATTGTCATGCAGATTCATGTTTTGAAATAAGTGACCTCCCATAGACATAACACGCAAATATGACAAATTATGCATTGTCACCTTTAATCGAATATTTTACTATAATGACGTCATCCAAATGAAAAATAAATGGCATACTTCTGGTAGAGAATTAGCTCAGCTACAACATATCGAAATCTGGGAGAAAATCGATCACTGACAAGCGAGATAATCTCACTTAAACAAAGACAAAAATGACGTCATCAACAAAATACATTTTCTTTAGTTTAGATGCAAATATGAAGATTTTTTTTCACTTTGTACGAGTCAGTGTGGTATGAAATCATATCTCCAACTCATGCTTTCTCCAACCATGATATAAAAATTGGGGGTCAATGGACTATCTGAAGAGCTATTTCGATTTTTAAAATGGCATGTTTTTGATCAAATTTGCATTATATTGCCCATAGCAGTACGCGCGGATTTTGAACTTTGACGCACGCTCACGGCCTTATTAAATATGAAGAGTGACTGAAATTAATGTAAATTGTCAATTACGTTAAGAGGAATCTAAATCATGTAAACATTTTGAATTTGACCTTTTCCGCGCGTCATGAGCGTGCGCAACGCGCGCGGGGACATGTACGGACGGAAAATTTTGAAATGCTTAAAATGACCTGATTCGTACTCTCCTTTAGTAGTTAAGTGATTTTGAGCTATTTAAAATTTTGACGCACACGTACGCGCGCGTCATGACCTTTATGTGACCTTTGATGACATGACCTGTTGACCCTTGACCTAAAGTATATGTGATATGAATATGAATAACCTTTGCTGATGCATCATGAAGATATGATGGATAACGTGATTTCTCAAAATGGCGCCTGGATGACGTCACGATGATTTGATGACCTTGAAAATGTTCAAGACACGTGTCATGACAATGACCTATGACTGTGCCAAAATTGAATCAAATTGACTAAACCAAACTTGAAGTTATCCTGGGCACAAAAAACGGGAAGAAATAAAAATAAAGAATAAAGAAAATTCTGACGAAAACAATAGGTGGTCTGTTGATAACAGACCACCTAACTAGAAATTTAATTCGTCACGAAGACGAATAAGGTGGTCTGTCTAAGTCTTATGATAGAATTGAGAATGGGAGAAGTTATATAGACATGTAAACAATGATGATCATGATGACCATGATGATGATCATGATAGTAAAGGTGATGATGATGATAATGATAATGTTATATGATGATAAAAACGATAATGTTAATGAGGATGATGAGCACAAGCATGATCCTGACATCTGATTGAAAAAATAAGGAAATATTTAAATAGCAAATAGTCTCAGCTACAACATACTAAAATTTGGGAGAAAACTGTTGATTAACAACCGAGATACTGGTCAAAACACCTTGTCATGCAGATTCATGTTTTGAAAAAAGTGACCTCCCATAGACATAACACGCAAATATGACAAATTATGCATTGTCGCCTTTAATGGAATATTTAACTATGATGACGTCATCGAAATGAAAAATGAATGGTACATTTTTGATAGAGAATTATCTCAGCTACAACATATCAAATTCTGGGAGAAAATTGATCACCGATAAGTGAGATAATCTCAATTAAACAAAGACAAAAATGACGTCATCAACAAAAAACATTTGTTTGAGTTTAGATGCCAATATGATGACTTTTTTTCACTTTGTACGAGTCAGGGTGGTATGAAATCATATCTACAACTCATGCTTTTTCCAACCATGATATAAAAATTGGGGGTCGATGGACTATCTGAAGAGCTATTTCGATTTTTAAAATGGCATGTTTTTGATCAAATTTGCATTATATCGCCCATAGCAGTACGCGCGGATTTTGAACTTTGACGCACGCTCACGGCCTTATTAAATATGAAGAGTGACTGAAATTAATGTAAATTGTCAATTACGTTAAGAGGAATCCAAATCATGTAAACATTTTGAATTTGACCTTTTCCGCGCTCTGTGAGCGCGCACACCGCGCGCGGGGACACTTACGGACGGAAAATTTTGAAATGCTTAAAATGACCTGATTCGTACTCTCGTTTAATAGTTTAGTGATTTTGAGCAATTTTAAATTTTGACGCGCACATACGCGCGCGTCATGACCTTTATGTGACCTTTGATGACATGACCTGTTGACCCTTGACCTGAAGTATATGTGATATGAATATGAATGAACTTTGAGTACGCATCATGAAGATATGATGGATAATGTGATTTCACAAAATGGCGCCTTGATGACGTCACGATGACTTGATGACCTTGAAAATGTTCTAGACACGTGTCATGACAATGACCTATGACTGTGCTAAAATTGAATCAAATTGACTAAACCAAACTGTGAATTATCCTGGGCACAAAAAACGGGAAGAAATAAAAATAAATAATAATAATAAATAAATAAAGAAAATTCTGACGAAATCAATAGGTGGTCTGTTGATAACAGACCACCTAATAATAATAAAGAAAATTCTGACGAAATCAATAGGTGGTCTGTTGATAACAGACCACCTAACTAGAAATTTAAATCGTCACGAAGACGAATAAGGTGGTCTGTCTTCAAGTCTTATAATAGATTATAATATTTACTATATTGAAAAAGGGAGAAGTTATATAGACATGTAAACAATGATGATTATGATGATGATGATCTTGATAGTAGTGATTATGATGATGATGATCATGATGATGATGAGGATGATTATCATCATGATAATGATCATGATCATGATCATGAGCGTGATTCTGACATCTTATCGGAAAAATGAGGGGTGATTTAGATAACATATAGTCTCAGCGACAACATACTAAAATTTGGGAGAAAAATGTTGAATAACAACCGAGATACTGGTCAATACACATTGTCATGCAGATTCATGTTTTGAAAAAAGTGACCTCCCATAGACATAACACGCAAATATGACAAATTATGCATTGCCGCCTTTAATCGAATATTTTACTATGATGACGTCATCTCAATGATAATAAATGACAAATTTCTGATAGAAAATTATCTTAGCTACAACATATTAAAATCTGGGTGAAAATCGATCACCGATACGTGAGATAATCTCAATTAAACAAAGACAAAAATGACGTCATCAACAAAATACATTTTTTGGAGTTTAGATGCCAATATTAAGACTTTATTTCACTTTGTACGAGTCAGGGTGGTATGAAATCATATCTCCAACTCATGCTTTCTCCAACCATGATATAAAAATTGGGGGTCAATGGACTATCTGAAGAGCTATTTCGATTTTTAAAATGGCATGTTTTTGATCAAATTTGCATTATATCGCCCATAGCAGTACGCGCGGATTTTGAACTTTGACGCACGCTCACGGCCTTATTAAATATGAAGAGTGACTGAAATTAATGTAAATTGTCAATTACATTAAAAGGAATCCAAATCATGTAAACATTTTGAATTTGGCTTTTTCCGCGCGTCATGAGCGCGCGCAACGCGCGCGGGGACATGTACGGACGGAAAATTTTGAAATGCTTAAAATGACCTGATTCGTACTCTCCTTTAGTAGTTAAGTGATTTTGAGCAATTTTAAATTTTGACGCGGACATACGCGCGCGTCATGACCTTTATGTGACCTTTGATGACATGACCTGTTGACCCTTGACCTGAAGTATATTTGATATGAATATGAATGACCTTTGCTGATGCATCATGAGGATATGATGGATAATGTGATTTCACAAAATGGCGCCTGGATGACGTCACGATAACATGATGACCTTGAAAATGTTCCTGTCACGTGTCATGACAATGACCTATGACTGTGCTAAAATTGAATCAAATTGACTCAACCAAACTTGAGTTATCCGGGGCACAAAAAACGGGAAGAAATAAAAACTAGAAATTTAATTCGTCACGAAGACGAATAAGGTGGTCTGTCTAAGTCTTATGATAGATTTGAGAATGGGAGAAGTTATATAGACATGTAAACAATGATGATCATGATAATGATAATGTTATATGATGATAAAAACGATAATGTTAATGATGATGATGATAATGATCATGATCATGTTGATGATGATCATCTTCAGACCATGATGATGATGATGATGGTGACATTGATGATGATGATGATGATGATGATGATATTGATGATGATGATGATGATGATGAGCATGAGCATGATCCTGACATCTGATTGAAAAAAATGAGGAAATATTTAGATACCAAATAGTCTCAGCTACAACATACTAAAATTTGGGAGAAAACTGTTGAATAATAACCGAGATACTGGTCAAAACACATTGTCATGCAGATTCATGTTTTGAAAAAAGTGACCTCCCATAGACATAACACGCAAATATGACAAATTATGCATTGTCGCCTTTAATCGAATATTTTACTATGATGACGTCAGATAAATGAACAAAAAATGGCATATTTCTGATAGAGAATTATCTCAGCTACAGCATATCAAAATCTGGGAGAAAATCGATCACCGATAAGTGAGATAATCTCAAATAAACAAAGACAAAAATGACGTCATCAACAAAATACATTTGTTTGAGTTTAGATGCCAATATGATGACTTTATTTCACTTTGTACGAGTCAGGGTGGTATGAAATCATATTTCCAACTCATGCTTTCTCCAACCATGATATAAAAATTGGGGGTCAATGGACTATCTGAAGAGCTATTTCGATTTTTAAAATGGCATGTTTTTGATCAAATTTGCACTATATTGCCCATAGCAGTACGCGCGGATTTTGAACTTTGACGCACGCTCACGGCCTTATGAAATATGAAGAGTGACTGAAATTAATGTAAATTGTCAATTACGTTAAGAGGAATCCAAATCATGTAAACATTTTGAATTTGACCTTTTCCGCGCGCTGTGAGCGCGCACACCGCGCGCGGGGACACTTACGGACGGAAAATTTTAAAATGCTTCAAATGACCTGATTCGTACTCTCATTTAATAGTTTAGTGATTTTGAGCAATTTTAAATTTTGACGCGCACATACGCGCGCGTCATGACCTTTATGTGACCTTTGATGACATGACCTGTTGATCCTTGACCTAAAGTATATGTGATATGAATATGAATGACCTTTGCTGATGCATCATGAAGATATGATGGATAATGTGATTTCACAAAATGGCGCCTGGATGACGTCACGATAATCTGATGACCTTGAAAATGTTCCTGTCACGTCTCATGATGATTACCTATAACTGTGTCAAAATTGAGAAAAATTGGGTGGATGGATATTGAGAAATCGGTTGCACAAAAAAGTGGAGAAATAAATAAAAATAAATAATAAAGAAAGAAAATTCTGACGAAATCAATAGGTGGTCTGTTGATAACAGACCACCTAATAAATAAAGAAAATTCTGACGAAATCAATAGGTGGTCTGTTGATAACAGACCACCTAATAAATAAAGAAAGAAAATTCTGACGAAATCAATAGGTGGTCTGTTGACAACAGACCACCTAATAATGTTTACTGTCACTGAAGTAGTGTAGAGTGCAGTGAGAGCAGCACAGACGACAGTACCGCGACCGCGACCGATAGCACATTGATCTTGATCGATCGCATATGTATGACGTCATCTATGAATGATGTAATGTAACACAGATGTACATGTATGATTTGATTTGATGTATTGAATGAACACAATAAAGAACATTACAAAACAAAAAAATCTATGGTATAGTGCACTATACCATGGATGACGTCACACTTCCATCAGAGCAATGTTATGTTTGGTCACATGATGCTATGTCGACCAATCACTGAACAGGATTTCATTGATCAAAAATATAATTCTGAATATCTCATGGCTCTATCTTTAACCCACCTGGTTTGGGATCATCTTGGACCAACTGCTTACGTGATGCCGATTTGGTCCCCATGGTCTTGGTACCTTCCTGCGGCGGCATCTTCTTCTTTTTTTTCTTTGTTGTAATTTTAGTCTTAGGTTTATCGTCTGCAATTACAGTGGATGTCCCGGCTCCCGATCCATTTTGGAGTACTGAGTGACACAATTTTCAAAAAATAATGACTATGATGAATAGCAATAATAATTGTAGTTCTATAGAATGCTATACAAGAACCCACTTATTCTTCTCATGTCACTACGCCACAACGGTCACTATTGATTAGATAGTCAAAATCCAGCGTTGCGTACGCCCTGTGGGTATGGCTTGTTGTACACAGTGTTACCATACAACATATCACAGGAATATATATCCGATACCACAGCTCCACTTGTGGTAGTCCAGATTCTTTTTTCTTTTTTTAATATGTTGTTTAATTCTTCAATCAGCATCTATGTTCTCCTAACATACACGCATCCCACACAGATCGTGCGACCCCCGAAAATACATTCGTTTGCGAGAGTGAGAATGAAAGGTAAAGACTGTTTCCGTTTTTTAAAAACAAGATAAAATGAAGATATAATAGTAGCTGAAATTTATAATGATATAATAATATCCTCGAATCCGAACGCGTCGATGGTACGCCCAACCCTTTTTTCTTTTCGTCAGGCGTAGAAATTCGGGAAATAACGCCATCCTCGGCTTGCAGCAGGTAGGGGGAGATCGCGTTCCGTTGGTGGAGATTGTAATTTTTTTGTTTAAAGGCTTGATTTTGGACTAGGCGAAATGTCCAAGATACAGAACATGTTGGAAGGAAACAAAGTTTCAGCACTGTACTTACTGTGTTTTTTATAATTTGGTGCGTCCTTTTCTTCTGTTGCTTTCCTCTGTTTAGCTGGTTTCTTTGGTACATTTATCCACATTCCACTTTTTCCGTTTTCCCTCGTGGACGTAGACTTTTTCAATGTGGATGTATCTAATCCAATCCAGTGAATGGTAAATGATGAAAGTAAAGATGTAAGAAAAGAAATTTAATTTCAAAGCCACATAAAAACGCATTAATAACCCTGCATGAAAATATAATCTTTTTTAATTACACCATTCTGATCTCTGCAATCTGAGAAAACAAAAACCGTTAATCTGTCAAGACTAGTGATCAGTGCGAGGGAAATGAATGATTCTAGGAATAATATTTCAAAAATTTAGTAGTTACCATGGTCACCAGTTTATTAAAATCATGTCAATACTGAATATCTTATGACTCTACTTTTAACCCACATGATTTGGGAACTTCCTCGGCACCTTCTCACCTGATGCCGGTTTGGTCTTCATGGTCTGGGTTCTTGGAACCTTCCTTTGGCGGCTTTTTCGTGGTGTACTTTTAGTCTTAGGTTTTTTTGTATGCAACTGCAGTGTATGCAATTGGAATGAACGATGCCATAATACTGCTAGGAATATAAATCGGGCTCATTGGTCAAAATTCAACAAGGTATCATTGCTATCCTAGGGCAAGATCGCCGAGTATAGATCTCTCCATTATATGCAGTGCAAGGGAAAGGGGTATTTCTGGATATCTTATGACTCTATTTTTAACCCACCTGCTTTGGGACCATCCTGGACCACCTTCTTAGCTGGTGTCGGTTCGGTCTTCATGGTCTTGGTACCTTCATGTGGTGCATTCTTCGCGGGCGTTCTTTTAGTCTTAAGTATCTTGTCTGCAATAGCAGTAGATGTCCTGGCTTTGTTTTTTTCCTTATCACCGGAGACCCTGCTTAACTTTGCCGTCCCCGAGGTTGCTATTGATCCTTTTTGAAGTGCTGAATGACAGAAATGTTCAGATGATAATGATGATTATAAAGATAATAATAGTAATAGTAATAATATTTGTAGTTGTGTAGAGCGCTATACAAGAAACCATTTCTTCTTCTCGAGTCACTACGCCACAACGGTCACTATTTATAAGTCCCAACCCAGTGTCGCATGCATTGCGTAGCGTTAGGGGGGGGGGGTGAATGCTTCCAGATCTTCTTGGGTGTGAGGGACGGGTAGACGTGGACAGGCCAGGAGATGTTGTATAGTCTGCTCCTCTTCATATAGGCAGATGGTATCATCGTTCTCACTATACCCCCATTTCACTAGGTTGGTTTTGCACAGAAAATACCACAGGATCACATGAATACCACAGCAATCCATGTTTTATTTGATTTTTTTATTTCTGCATTTTTCCAAACATAACAAATGATTAACAAAGAACATATAAACGTAAGGTATAATACAAAATATACAAACAATAATAAGTTCATGTCAAAATGTTTTTTTTTGTACATATGTACCCTCCCATGCCATAAGTATTGCAACATAGCTAAAATGCATGCATTTTTATTTTATTTTACAAGCCTTTATATTGTTATATTTCATTCATAACCATAGTGTTGTCGACCATTTTTGTATATTTTGAGAGGGAAAACTAGTCCCTTTTCATTCCTGAGAGAAGTAGATGACCAGACCTGGTCATTTCTGAAACAAATTGGAAGACAAATGAACAAAGGCAAAACAAATGAAATTTTGGGAGATGGGGATTATCAGTGAGCGAAATCATGAAACTGTTTCATATTTCTCCCAAAACTGTTTACAGGTTTCGTTTGTATTTTTCGCAAAGAAATAATGGCCGTAAGGTACCAATACAAGGGCAGAGGAAAAGGGCAACACCCAGAGAAGAAAGATTTCTTTGTGCCGTTGCTAAGGAGGATGCGCGCCAAAATCAGAGGTTGTGATTATCCAACAAAATATAATAAATGTGTGAAAATTTACTTTCAATAAACTAGTACAATATATTCACCTCTAGAAACTGACTATAATTTAATATATCGGTGGAATAAAGTTGCATTAAAACGTCTTTGCAATACAGATCTAAATCCTCCTTGGCAACGGCACAAATAAATTTGTCTTCTCTGGGTGTTGCCGTTTTCCTCTGCCCTTGTCTTGGCACCTTATGGCCATTATTTCTTTGCGACAAGTATAAACGAGACCTGTAAACAGTTTTGGGAGAAATATGAAACAGTTTCATGATTTCGTTCACTGATAATCCCCATCTCCCAAAATTTCATTTGTTTTGCCTTTGTTCATTTGTCTTCCAATTTGTTTCAGAAATGACCAGGTCTGGTCATCTACTTCTCTCAGGAATGAAAAGGGACTAGTTTTCCCTCTCAAAATATACAAAAATGGTCGACAACACTATGGTTATGAATGAAATATAACAATATAAAGGCTTGTAAAATAAAATAAAAATGCATGCATTTTAGCTATGTTGCAATACTTATGGCATGGGAGGGTACATATATTACCGATGATTCAGTATTAGGCTCTTTTGTTAGTTTGTTTATTAGGTTAGTTACTTAATTTCTTATCTTATTTTGTGTTCCTTTTTTTATGTGTTTTTATGTTATATATTGTATATCTAGTTTTCTTTAAGGGTTGGCCTCTTACAAGGTTTGTTTCATTTTTGGCCACTGTCTTCCTCACTTTTATAACTCATCTTATGTATTGTCATACATCTGTCTGTTTATATACGTATTTTTATCTGTTGTTGATTTCTAGAGGAGAAATAAATGAAACTGAAACTTAATATTTCTATAGCATATTATTATAAATTTAAAATATTATCCAAACTATCTGTTGAAAAGGTGCAGGAGACCACAATCATAAGCGATGCTTGACTATGATGGCGGCCTCATGCTTGGCTTCGACCATAAGAATATATAATAACAGAAGAACCCACTGTTATTAAATTATTATGTTTATTATTATCATTATTATTATTATTATTAATATCATTATTATTATTATTAATATTATTATTATTATTATCAATATTATTATTGTTATCATTATTATTATAATTATACATTATTATTATTACTGTTATTATTATCATTATTATTATACATTATTTTCAAAATTACTGGTCTGGCTGAAACATTTGTTAAAGAGCCTACTAGCATCAATAACATTCAAGTTCTTTTATATTTTCCAGATTACTCGTAGGGTCAGTTGAAATGGCAAATTAAAGAGTATTTATTATTACCTTATTAAATTGCCCTTGTTCAAATTTTGAGAACTTATATGCATCATCTTCCCCTTAAAAGAATGTCCTGTGGTAATGATTGTGGTACATGTTGTTACTACACAAAATACCACAGGAATATACGATACCATATGCACACGTGGGGGGTAAGAGCACTTTTTCTTTTTGGTCCAGGAATTTCGCAACGACTCAGCCAGCCGCTGAATAAGCGGGGCATGGGGGGGGGGGTAAGAGCACTTTTTTTTTTTTTTTTTTTTTGTCCGGATTAAAAAAAAATATATATATTTTGAGGTGGGTTCCCTCCAAAACACACACATACAACAAAAAATGAAGGAGGGGTTACACCACCCCCCCCCCCCCCCCCTGCGTACGCGTCTGTGTATGTCCTCCTCCCTTACAACATGTATCCCACACAGATCACGCGATCCCCGAAAATATATCCGTCGAAATAAAAGCCGTTTGCGAGGGTGAGAATGAAAGGCAAAGACTTTCTCCGTTTTAGCGTTGAGGGTGTGTTGTTGTTTTTTTCGCTCGCAAGACAGAAACAGTCCAGGCAGTGGACTACACTTGTGGTAATGTTCTGGTGTATGTGAACAGCTGCCTGTGGTATTCATGTGGTCCTGTGGTATCTCCTTTGGTAACTTTTAATTGTTATCACACAAAATACATCAGGAATATCACACGCATGCCAATTGCCAACTGCACATCATCTGTGTAAAATGTTTATGCTGTGCCTTGCTATTTTCTTAAAGTGGAAATTCAAAGAAAATCACAAATATGTCAACTAATTTATCACGAGAAACTGGTAAGCTAACATATGGCCATCGTACAAATTTTAGGTCAACTACATATCGGGTGATTTATAAAAATACAAATACAACCACCTCCGTAGCATCTGGAATATACAAGAGATTCACCAGAAAAATAACGATGTTTTAATGACGTCACTGTATGGACCAATACTGCCCAAGCAGAAGACATCCCATAAAGAATGAACATAATTGCAAAGCTATTATTTCTCAAATTATGAAACCGATTCTGATAACGAAAATATTTTGTTTGTAAATACACAGGATAGGGGTTAATTAACACTAAAAGAAACCAGACTTTCAAATTGAAAACCCTCCGGAATGATATTAAGGACGGCATTTGTTCCCTCTTGAAACGCCAAACATACCGCGGTGTGTGCAGCTGAATATACAATGGCGTCTTATTTTGTTTACAAGCGATAGATTCCTTTATTTTTGTATCGCTGCAATTGTCATCAAAATAAAAACATGCGCGGGGTATAGAGTGAGGCAATAGATTATACATTTAGCCTGACGGTAGTGAAGTAAGAGAAAGAACTCACGAGAAGATGAAAAAACAGGCACTGAAAATGTGTGAGATGTCATGGGACATCGTCTGCTTGTGCAAATCATGTCCATCCTGTGATCTCACACATCTCAGCAGCGTTCGGAGAGCTCTTCAGGTGCTATGCCGGGGCTGTATTTAAGCGTTTTGTAATTTATAATAATCATTACTTCGAATGTTACCGAGCATTGAATTTTGATAACTTTGTCGAATTAAAGTTTCAGCTTTGCAATCATGAAAATAAAGTTAGTTTTTAAAATCAATGAATATCTACTTTAACATCTTTTCAACTTATGACTTATAATTTTTTATTTTTTTTTAAAGACTACTTTCTAATCTCGAAATGTTCAGACTATTTATCAGACTAATCTTCACACTGCATAAGATAACATATCTATTTATTTCTTAAATTATATTTTGATTATTTGTTGTTTTTCTCTAGTTCTTGTAGAACCATGTAAAGAGAGTTAGGGAAGATACACTGACAGGGGCAAGAGGCAATCCACAATATATGTTGACTAAAATTCGTTTAGATATGGAAATATGGTTTAACAAACTGGTAAAAAGTCATTCTATATTTTAAAAATCACACCGTATTAATTTCTAAAGTGATTTTTTTGTTAAATGTCTTTGAAAAAAAAGGATAGGATTCAAAACAACTTAGATATTGTGAGGACAGCTCAGTCCCTATAAATACAGCCCTTTCTGACCGGAAATAGCTCCATGATCACCGTCAAAATGCAAATCTTACCTTCAGGTTGTGCTCCTTGGTCAAAGTGCTGAACTACTTCAAGATGACCATTGTGGGATGCCAATTGAAGAGATGTTTGACCAGTATTATTCTCCCTCTCAATCTGTGCTCCTTGACCAACGAGATACTGAACTACTTCAAAATGATCATTGCTTGATGCACAGTGAAGAGGTGTAGCACCATCATTATCCTTTCTCTCAACCTTTGCTCCTTGACCGACGAGGTACTGAACTACTTCAAAATGACCTTTGGTTGATGCACAGTGAAGAGGAGTCCGACAAAGATTATTAAGCTTATTAATCTGTGCTCTTTGACCGACAAGATACTGAACTACTTCAAGATGACCATTGCTTGATGCAGAGTGAAGAGGTGTATCCCCATCATTATCATTCCTCTCAAACTTTGCTCCTTGACAAACGAGATACTGAACGACTTCAAGATGACCATTGTGTGATGCAGAGTGAAGAGGTGTATGCCCATCATTATCATTCCTCTCAAACTTTGCTCCTTGACCAACGAGATACTGAACTACTTCAAGATGACCATTTTCTGATGCCCAATGAAGAGATGTAAGACCATCATTATCATTCCTCTCAACATGTGTTCTTTCACCAACAAGATACTGAACTACTTCAAGGTGACCATTGCGTGATGCACAGTAAAGAGGAGTCCGACCAAGATTATCACGTTTATCAATCTGTGCTCCTTGACCGTCGAGACACTGAACTACATCAAGCTGACCATTGCGTGATGAACAGTAAAGAGGAGTCTGACCAAAGTTATTACGTGTATCAATCTGAGCTCCTTGACCAACGAGATACTGAACTACGTCGAGATGGCCATTGCGTGATGAATAGTGAAGAGGAGTTTCACCATCATTATCATAGTCATTCCTCTCAAACTGTGCTCCTTGACCAACGAGAAACTGAACTACTTCAAGATGACCATTTTCCGATGCCCAGTGAAGAGGTGTAACACCATCATTAGTATTCCTCTCAACCTGTCCTCCTTGACCAATGAGATACTGAACAACATTAAGATGACCATTGTGTGATGCTGAGTGAAGAGGTGTGTTACCAGCATTATCAGCTCTCTCAACGTGTCCTCCTTGACCAACGAGAAACTGAACTACTTCAAGGTGACCATTTTCTGATGCCCCGTGAAGAGGTGTAACACCATCATTATCAGCCCTCTCAACGTGTCCTCCTTGACCAACGAGAAACTGAACTACTTCAAGGTGACCATTTTCTGATGCCCCGTGAAGAGGTGTAACACCATCATTATCAGCCCTCTCAACGTGTCCTCCTTTACCAATGAGATACTGAACTACATCAATATGACCATTGTGTGATGCCTTATGGAGAGGTGTGGTACCAGCATTATCAGCTCTCTCAACCTGTCCTCCTTGACCAACGAGATACTGAACTACGTCAATATGACCATTGTGTGATGCCTTGTGGAGAGGTGTGGTACCAGCATTATCAGCTCTCTCAACCTGTCCTCCTTGACCACCGAGATACTGAACAACATTAAGATGACCATTGTGTGATGCCCTATGAAGAGGTGTGGTACCAGCATGATCAACTCTCTCAACCTGTCCTCCTTGACCAATGAGATACTGAACTACATCAAGATGACCATTGAGTGATGCCGAGCAAAGAGGGGTCCGACCGTTAATAGCAGGCTCATCAATCTGTGCTCCTTGGCCAACGAGATACTGAACTACATCAGGATGACCATTTTCTGAAGCTGAGTGAAGAGGTGTGGTACCAGCATTATCAGCTCTCTGAATCTGTCCTCCTTGACCAACGAGATACTTAACAACTTCAAGATGACCATTGTGTGATGCCATGTGAAGAGGTGTGGTATCAGCATTATCAGCTTTCTCAACCTGTCCTCCTTGACCAATGAGATACTGAACAACATCAAGGTGACCATTGTGTGATGCCTTGTGGAGAGGTGTGGTACCAGCATTATCAGCTCTCTCAATCTGTCCTCCTTGACCAACGAGATACTTAACAACATCAAGATGACCATTGTGTGATGCCCTGTGAAAAGGTGTGGTACCAGCATTATCAGCTTTCTCAACCTGTCCTCCTTGACCAATGAGATACTGAACAACATCAAGGTGACCATTGTGTGATGCCATGTGAAGAGGTGTGGTACCAGCATTATCAGCCCTCTCAACGTGTCCTCCTTGACCAACGAGATACTGAACAACATCAAGATGACCATTGTGTGATGCCCTATGAAGAGGTGTGGTACCAGCATGATTAGCTCTCTCAACCTTTCCTCCTTGACCAACGAGATACTGAACTACATCAAGATGACCATTGAGTGATGCTGAGCAAAGAGGAGTCCGACCATTTCTTGCAGGCTTATTAATCTGTGCTCCTTGGCCAACGAGATACTGAACTACACCAAGATGACCATTGTATGATGCCCTGTGAAGAGGTGTGGCACCAGCATTATCAGCTCTATGAATCTGTCCTCCTTGACGAACGAGATACTGAACTACATCAAGATGACCATTGTGTGATGCCCTGTGAAGAGGTGTGGTACCAGCATTATCAGCTTTCTCAACCTGTCCTCCTTGACCAATGAGATACTGAACTACATCAAGATGACCATTGAGTGATGCCGAGCTAAGAAGAGTGCGACCACTTATAGCAGGCTTATCAATCTGTGCTCCTTGGCCAACGAGATACTGAACTACATCAAGATGACCATTGTGTGATGCCGAGTGAAGAGGTGTGTAACCAGCATTATCAGCTCTCCCAACCTGTCCTCCTTGACCAACAAGATACTGAACTACATCAAGATGACCATTGTATGATACCCTATGAAGAGGTGTGGCACCAGCATTATCAGCTCTATGAATCTGTCCTCCTTGACGAACG
This sequence comes from Strongylocentrotus droebachiensis, assembly GCA_035222895.1. Taxonomy (NCBI): domain Eukaryota; kingdom Metazoa; phylum Echinodermata; class Echinoidea; order Camarodonta; family Strongylocentrotidae; genus Strongylocentrotus; species Strongylocentrotus droebachiensis. The sequence continues at coordinate 59,565 of JAVYIG010006605.1, forward strand.
AGATACTGAACAACATCAAGATGACCGTTGTGTGATGCCCTGTGGAGAGGTGTGATACCAGCATTATCAGCTCTCTCAACCTGTCCTCCTTGACCAACGAGATACTGAACAACATCAAGATGACCGTTGAGTGATACCGAACAAAGAGGAGTCCGACCATTAATATCAGGCTTATCAATCTGTGCTCCTTGGCCAACGAGATACTGAACTACTTCAAGGTGACCATTGCCTGATGCACAGTGAAGAGGTTTCTGACCATTATTATCACCCCTCTCAACCTGTGCTCCTTGACCAACGAGATACTGAACTACATCAATATGACCATTGCGTGATGCACAGTGAAGAGGTGTTCGACCATCAGTATCACCCTCCTCAACGAGTGCTCCTTGACCAAAGAGATAACGAACAACGTCCAGCTGGCCATTTGAAGCTGCCATGTTAAGAGTAGTATCGACCTCATTAGGCTCATTTGCTGCTCTTTCAGCCATGTTTAGCTTTGTCTTTTGACCCAATTGTTAAGCAAATCTTATTGATGTTTCTTCGTTCGTTTCGTGTTTGTCAAAGTCACCTTTGCGTTATGTAAATCATTCTCGGAAGAGAATTATACGTCAATGAAGTTACCCGCTCTACAGCCTGAGAGGTAGATATTCCGTGCAGGTTAAGACTATTCTAAGCCTACTAATATATATGCACTGAAAACCACAGCAAAGGAATTATTCAAATTTCATAAAATAATAATTGCGACCATTCTTCCAGTTTTATCAGAAATTTCGTCTCGGACAGTCCTGGCCCTGTCAGTATCAGCGTAATATTTCCACTTTATTGGTCTGATTTCCTTTAACCAGCATGCTCCGGTCTACCTAAATCATCCACAGCAACGGTCTCTTGCTTCAAAATAAAACTGTAGATTGTCAAATCAGTTCACAAATCAGTGTACGATAAAACTCTAAGATTTCTCCTTAAAATGGCGCACTGCTCTTTGTCCAATTAGTTTACCATGTATTTGATACGATGGTATATTACACAAATGTAAGATGGCAGATCATAGTGCGAATGCAATGTCATGCAATATAAACATGAGAAGATATGATATGCATGGTTGACAATTAACAATGAGCCGCAAATAGTTAGTCGAAGCTGCGACATTAGGGACTTTTAGATTTACACAACGAGAACGTGGACCACCACGTGTGACGTCCTTTTAAGGTAATGTGACGTCCTTTTAAGGCACTATACCAACACTTTGTATTACCTTTCTTGCAAAGTGGTATAAATATCCCATTATTCAATTTCATAGCAATGTCTAACCAGGGAAGTGGCGGATCCAGGATAGGGGGGCATAAGTCCGAAAATCAACCAAACAAGCAAGCAATAACAACAACAACAAGTAATTACCTCATATATTTCTTCGTTTCTTCCCCCTTTATTTCTATTTTTATGTTGGTGGGGGATGGGAAGGTGATAGGCACCGGTGGCTCCCTGGTCCCTGGATCCACCCCTGATGTATATCCAGTATTCTAGTATACATTCATAATGATGTAGAGATTTAGTTTCTGTACTATTGAGCTCGTCTCACCAAACCTCTCTCGGGTCAAAGTCCATAGCATGAGCCAGACAATTTGAATTATTTGATTCTATTTTTGTTCCTTCTGTAGCTGCAAGTATTGTCTGCGTTGCTTACATTGTACATACGTACATACACACATGTATTATGCATGCATACATAGTGCATACGTACATGGTGCATAGACTGCTCCAACAGGGAAATGGTATTCACTTTTTATATATCATGGATTCCAGAGTCAAACTTGAATTCTCATCTAATGCACCCCAAGTTCCCAAATCTTATGTTTTAGGGGTCCATAAATGTGTTTTAATACAATTCAGAACAAATGTTTTTGCTAAGAATGTTCGTTGGGTTTAGAGAACCTATTATGAACACTGCAATGAAACATACCATACGGACCCGTTGCTCCAAAAGAGCCCAAAGGATCAGCTTATCACGACAGTTAAGAGGACTACTAAAAACTATTTTCTAAGGTTGCCGGGAGCACATGTATATCTCTATATTCTGGTACCAAAATATGATAACACATTTTCGGTAAGAGGCTTCTATCACCAAATCTGTTTCCGGTACCCAAATGTAACATGATTTACGAGCATCATATAATTGTGAGTATTATATTTGTTCTAAAAACATTTGTAATTGTGTTTCAGTAGAGTCAACCAAATATTACATCATTATGGGGTACCTGAGCCGAAGGAAGGAGGAGGGTAGAGGGAAAAGAGGGGGAGTAACGGAAAGTGAGGGTGTCAAAGTGTTGTAAAGCAAGAAGGAGAGAGAGAGAGAGAGAGAGAGAAAGAGAGACAGACAGAGCAAAAAAATCTGAAATTGGCAATCAAGTGTATATTATACTTATACTTATATTCTTATGGTGACGACTTGGTGAAGAGTTCTTTTGACTGGGGGCGGGGGGCGCACAATTTACGATTACATTGTGATGCCCGTACGTGTATGTATGGCAAATGGCGAATGCCGGAGTGATGCAAAGTGAATTTTCTGTTATTAATTTGGGATTAGGGTGACGCGAAGATTTTTATTTCTTAAAGGGTGCCGTGACTAAGAAAATGTTTGAAAAACAATGATCTAGTAGGTTAAATACTGGTCCCCCCTCCCCCCCCCCCCCCCCGAATGATTGAGACCACGCTACGTCACAGTCAAGCTCCATCGAACGGGTTGCGGAACGCCAAATGTGACTGCCATTTGTGATTGTGTCACGAAACCTTGGATAGACTCCGATATGACCAGGCACCTGAGCAATCTAAGAGATTTATTCCATCCACAAAATCACTACTGTCGTCAGCAAGACAAAATGTGTGTTCAAAATCATCCCTGTGTGATATCGTGAACAAAGTGCGTCACAAAGATCCGTAGAGAAATCCAGGACAGCAGGGGCACTGGCGCCATGTACTGAATACTTTTCCAGAAAAAAATACATTTACTCGGTTCGTTCCTCGCTTTTATCTTGATTTAATAGTAAACCAAATTAATATAAATACTCATTGGTTTCTTTGATCAGGAAAAGTGCTACGACTGTCAAGACTATATCTCTATTGCAAAGTGATTTTGAAATGATAATTACAACGAGGAGCTTATCATAACAACAGCATCATACCAATAGCAAGAGACGAGGCTTGTTGGTTCCGCTGTTTCATAGACGCAGGCTATGTCACAGTGGAAAACACTCCGTCCCTCGGATAGGATGTTAAATGGACGCCCCGTGTATGGTATAAGAGTAGGGGTCCACCTGCACACTGGGATACCGGGAGGAGAAACCCGAGGGTCACAGTGATTCAGTTTTTTTTTTGCAATTGCAGGCACAGGTGACGCCAAATACTTAATAATAACAATAATAATAATGAAAATAATGATAATGAAAATTATTGTGACATTATTATACAAATAATGATGATAATAATGATGATATCATCAATTATGTCATGAGAGCAATGATAATCATTGTCAGTATAGTAACACAAAACAACCATTGGATATTTGATTCGATTTGATTCTATTATTTTCTTCTGAATTCCATATGATTATACACATTTTTCGGTTACATAACAAGCATAACATGGTAAAAAGTACTTTCTGACAATGAATCATGAAAGAGAAACTATTATCCACCCCAATATAAACTGTCAAATTATCATAATTCATCAAGCTCTATAAATTTATTTGCGGAACAGGGACTGCCATTTTAAGCAATTTTTTTGAGAATATATAAGCTAAAAACAGATCTTATGAAAAAGATAAACACATTTATTTAAGCAGAATGGACAAGTATATTTAAGATATAAGGATAATGAATTTATTTAAATATAAGGATAATGATGATGATGTTGTTGTTGTTGTTGATAAAGATAATAATGATGATGATGATGATGATGATTACAAACAAATAAATATAGATGCAGTGATAATAAAATGTTATGACAAAGACTGAACCGTTGCCAGAGAAATGTTACCTAGATTTTAGGTTTACAACAATAATTGATTCCTCAAGAAGTACTATAAAATATTAAATATAATTACGTTGCTCAGACAACAAACTTCATGTGGTCAAACTTTGTTTAATTTGTAATGCACTAGAGATATGAACAAAATTACTTCAAAAGTTCATACTTCACTTAATAGCTTCTAGTAGGCATTACCAGTTAAGCTAGCTTATTTCAAATTCAATTCAGTTTCTGCTCAACAAAATGCACATGCTACTATAATTTCAAAGAAAGTTTTTGAATAAAACAACGGGGGACATGGAAATCGGGAAATTATACAAGTCTCCCTCGGCAAAACAAATATCTCTTTTGTTTTTCTTCAGCTGTCTTCACTTATAGGGACTTTTAGATTTGCGTGGACTGATACGTGTAACGTCCATTCAAGGCAGTACATTAAAAGGACGTCGATCGTAGCATTCCCCATTGTCTTCGTGCGAATCTAAAAGTCCCTAATGTTTTGTTGAAGACGCACTTGTTTTCAAAAGCTTTTGAATATATTTTGTATGTGTGTCTGTAAAGTAGAACTGCAAGGAGTTCTGTTTCATCACAGCTCATTATAGTATCTTTAAACAGTAGTAGCGACATGTACATTGATCTTATCCTTATAAATAAATAAATCTATTTTTTTTCTACATTACTATGGCGATGTATTTTCTGTCATGCATTATAATCTGATTGGAAATTATGCCATCTCTCCTTCTCTATCTCTCCCCTTTCCCTTTGGACCCTTACCAACTCTCCCTATATTTCTCTCTTTTATCAGTCCTTCGAGCTTGAGCTCTCCTTTCCTTTCTCTTTCTGCTCGTATTGCGATTGTGATACTATTCCTATTCTACTTTCATATTCACATTTATATTCATACCTGAATTTATTCATGATGTGATTCAGAATTGTATTTAAAATTATTGCTATGTATAAGTCATATAACTGTCTTGTTATGTTTTGTGCTAAAGGCCGGGGGACCGTACCTGCTTATAGACTTTTTCTTAATAGAGTCTTGATGCCCTTCTGGCTTTCAGCACACGACACCATGTTTTTGTCTTATGTTTTATATATTACATGTTATACCAATGGAAAACAAATTTCTGTATTATATTATGGACAATAAAATCTTGAATCTTGAATCTTAATGTATCGACGTCGAGTCTAAGCATCATCGGAGAAAGTGGCTCTGAACATGAATATCATACAGATCTCGATCACAAGGAACGTGAAAAGGAAGATTCGGTCGACGATGATGGCAACAAGTTCCATGTCTTTCTCTTCCGAAACCTGTTGAGGGAAAAGATTGTTTATTTATTTATTATTTATTTATTTTATTTCCAGGCAAGATGATAACATGCAAAACATCACAAGGTTGACAAAATGATATGACATTAACATAATGATATTTAGCACCAGCCAATGCCAGAGGATCACCTAAAATAATTTTAAAATTCTATCTAGAGGCTCTCCACATTGGCTGGTGCTTGGAGAGATTAGGGAAAAAGAGAAGAAAATATTTGATCAATGATTTTTCTGTATGTATGTACATTTGTATAAGAATAAAAAGTATAGTCGCGATTATTTCCGAAAAATCAATTACATTTCATTATCATATTGTTTGTCCCTTAAAAATCATGTTCGAATTTCGTAACACTCAATTTCATATTTGAACATTTCAGTAGGTGACGTACAAGGCTACTGAATATGCATGAGGGTGATTTTTCGAAAGTAGTTGCGATCTTGTTGGTCTTATTAACCCAGTATAACTCTGCTCTTCCTGAGGGCCCTGTAGTTGTTATTACCGGAGCATTGCCAAATACCAATTCAATACACCTGGATCAAGAGGGGCAAACGTGCATGGGTAAAATACCTTGTCTAAAGGATGTTAGCACTGTCCGAGTGAGGATCGAACCATAGTACTCCTGTTTAATGGGATCTAAGAGCCTTCACCAATAACCACGATGTTTCTACTATAATTAGTGGATTAATTGAATAACTTATGAAAGTATTAATCGTTCAAGAGTCATTCCCGGAAAAAATAACAAAAATGTTTAACAACCCCAAAGGATCTAGAAAATATTCATTACTGATAATTATATTTTTCTTTCTCTTTCTCAGCCTCACTTGCTTGTTGCTTGTCCGAAAATTTTCAACACCCGGATATACCGATGTTTAAAAAAAAGTGTATTTATTTAAAAGCAGACACTATTATCTGTGCTGCCGGCCAGATAACCTAGTTAGTCCTGTATAGTTTTCGAAAGTTACCTGAGGAAGATCGCTGGAGAGAAATGATGAACGATTCGCTCTTGGCCGACCAAGAACCAAGAAAACAGATTTCCATCAAATCCACTACTTGGCCCCCCCCCCCAAAAAAAAAAGAAAAAATCCGTATTAACTCAGAAAAAACTTACGTTTTCTCTGCTTTGTATGACTTGGGGTGTGTTGTCGCGTGTTTCCTCGCAGATGGAGAAGTTGCTGGGTCTATTTAAATCTTGACCATCACTTTTTGCTACAGAGACAAGGATGAAAGAAAAAATAATAATTAGAAACAATGTCACTCCATTATCTTTAGTGTTCATTTAATGAAGTTGTGAATACAAGGCGCTCCCGGCATACAGCATGTTGAGAACCACGGGTGTCCCAGGAAGTTCAGTAAGGTTAGAAGCTACCAATTTCTCCCGAACAAGTTCTCTAGCCAGTTGTACGCTTCGGATCATTCTCAAGTTATCACCAAAGCCAATTCAAATAATAATAATAATAATGGGTTCTTTTATAGCGCTCATGTCAGTCAGATTTGACCCTACTGGCGTTCCCGATTATTACCATGACTTTAGCACGGCTGACATACGGCGATCTAGCATTTCAAGGAATAAATTCCTACCAGGTACCCATTTACTTCACCTTGGTGGAGTGTGGCAGATGTAGATCACTGTCTTGCCAAATGACATTAGTGCGGCGGCAGGACTCGAACCGCGGATCTTGTGATCGACAGTCCGGCGACGTATCCACTCGACCACTGAAGAGTAAGTTATGCCGTTTGCGAGTAAGTTGTTCAACATAGCTTACCTGACTGGACGTTTCTTTCAGTCATCTTCCACAGACCTTCCTGTCTCTTGAACACCATGGTGGCCAAGATCCGAAAGAACAGTATCCTCAAGAATCTGTTCTTGATACGACGCCTTTGGTACGTGATGTTGAGGGACATGGCGGAACACATCATGATGACAGCCAGGGTGATGAAGGTCATAGTCAGGTATTTGATGGTGGGGGGAATGGCTCCACTTCGGGTTGTCTGTGGCATGACGTCAATGATGACAATCTAGAGATTCGAGACAGAATGAACATGGGCGCTCTATTTTTACAAAAGTACAGTTGGGTAGATTCATCAATGTCATCAATGTTATTAAATTGTTTACTTGAGCATGTAACAGGCCTGGGGGTGGGGGGGGGGGGCGTTTCACAAAACTTGTCATCAGTGACCAATGACAGTTTTTGTTATAAGCTACTGATAATAGATGGCGCCCTAGAAGTAAGAACGTAAATTTTGCACCTCTCTAAAAGCTCAGAGAATTATCGTCAATTTTGGACACCAATTGTACGAATCCGACGTGTTTGCATCAACAATATTACAAGGAGTTATCTGTGAACTATCTGTGAACCTAACATCGACCAAATGGAACCTCAAAAGCAGAAATTAAGGTCGACTTCGAGGTCTGCAATTTCGAAGCACAGTGCACAGGTCCACGTACACGGTACACGCCAACACGCAGGGCTTTCAAAAAGCCCGCCAAATACTACCACACGAAGCCCGCCACGGAGCCCCGCCAGCGCAACCGGCACCCTACCGAAGGTCCCAGAGGCAGCCGTCGTTTTACCTGCTGACCACTCTGACCATGAAGAAGTAGTTACTCCAGCCTCACCATCCCCAGATGCAGGGCTTCAACAGACGGAAGAAACAGATATTCGTCTCCGACGAGAAGATGTGGCGGAGTACTTCGAAAAAGCAACGCAGAACTTCGAAGCGATGATCCGTTCGACGATGGATACATTCCTGTCCAAGCTGCATGATGTTGAAGCCAACATGGCCGCCTCCATTGAATTCGAACGCGAACGTATCAATGATCTCCAAGATAATCAGGATCGCATGGAGAAGAAAATTCACGACATGGAGAATGAGATAACCCATCTGAAGTCGGAGGTAGAAATCCACACCATTGCAGCAAATAAAAATGAAAGGTTCTCACGTAGAAATAACGTGAGATTGATTGGAATGCCCGAACCACAGGAAGGCCGGCGTGAGGATTGCATCCAGATCACCGAAGACATCCTCAAAACCAAGTTTGGAATCCAGAGCAAAGTTGAAAGAGCCCACCGAGATGGAAGAAAGTACGATCAAGGTAAATCACGTCACATCCTTATCAAATTCCTCTCGTACAGAGATAAGGTCGAAGTGATGCGCAACACCAGAAATATTCTCACAGGTGAACGTTATTTCATCACCGATGATCTAACACCACTTGACCTGAAAGAAAAACAGAAATGGGTAAAGCAAGCCCAAGAGCTGTACAAATCTGGGGTCAAGCTCAGATTTTATGCTGGAAAATGGCGACAGCTCGGTGGTACTCTATACAAATTTGACTGAGTTAATTTAGAGTTGAAATTTATGATGATCTTTATCCTGACAACGGTTGATGCATGATAAACAAACAAAAAAACACAGACACGATATAGTAACTTTTCGATTGTTTAATATGTTTATCCTGCATAAGCCAAACTATTCACCACAACATTCATGGTTCAATGTTTGATTGATGATGAACTTTTTTTTTTGGTATACTCTTGTGGTCTAAACTTTAAATAATTACATTTATTGTATTTTATATGACAAATATTAACTACAGTACATCCGAAACAACATTTTCTTTATTAGCACACAATTATTATGAATGTATGTATGTGTATTAGAAATATTTTGTTTTGTTACTTTGTTACAATGATAAAATATGATATTTGAAGAGTCTACTGGTAACCATTTTGGTAACCATGTGAGCATTTTGTTTGAATTCTGACGTATCTAATGATGACACCATGTGTTCATATTTTATTTTGGTACTGTATTTGAATTAAATAGATGCTCGACACAAGTCCCCATATAGTTATGATAGAAAATAAAATTATAACAAGTGTTGATTTGTAATATAGACCTATTAGTGATATGCTCTATATGTGTATGTGTCGCAATGTCACTATGGTGTGAATATAATTAGTAATTATATAATTACATACAAAGTTAATGACAATTTGAAATGAAAGTGTATTTAATGACACATTATACATGTGGTGCCATCATGGAACTGGTCGATATAATTGGTCGACTATTGATATCATATCTATAAAATGATGGATTAGCAGTGATAACGATTAGCTTTATAAAACAAGGCTAACGTGATAGATTGTGATATCATGCATATCACTATTTATCACGTTACTGAATATATTATTGGTTTGCATTTGTATTTGCACACTGATTATAATGTACCGGTGTGTTTGATTTTAAACACATGAATGTTTATATTATGTTATGTGGTTTACCATTTTTATGCGTATGGTATACACTCATTATGTTCATACCCATATACTTGTTGAGTGTATAAGTCTGATTGTTAATAAACATGATTTTTAGTATTCATGAAATATTTGATGAATCGAACTACACACACTGTAATATAAATATTATTTTACACTTGTAGGGTTGTCGGAATCACTGAAAATGCACATAAATGGAATTGTTGACGTGATTTTGTGTATAATTATACGCGTGCTGGTACACATGCATGACCATTTTTTTTGTAATTTTGTTTGAACTTAGACACACGACCTACATGTTAATGAATTGAACTAGCTTTATTGTTGTAAACACGGCTCACTGGTCATTTTTTTTCTTGTCCATGTCTGTAAAGTTTTTTTTTTTTTTTTTTTTTTTTTTTTTGTCCCAGACACGGACGTACGGACTGCAAGCATGAAGACGATTAAACTGTGGAATTGCATTATATTACACTGCGACAGCTGTTGGTATTGATCAACCCTCACTGTTAGAGACTGCATGGGTAGACACAATGGGGTTCGTCTTCGTGCTTGCAAAACCGTGCGCATACATTCTACCTCTTTATTTTTACGCTACCTTGATTATATGCCTTTTACTCTGCTTTCATAAAACTCTTGTGATATTCAGTTACGTGTAATATCACTCCATAATGTATTCAAATTCAAATTATATGACTTGTGTTCGAGCAACTGTACACATTTATATTATTCATTTTGTTGTAATTTGTATTCCGCTTGAACTCAGTTACTGGCATTCATGTACTTACTTATACGAACTATGATAACATAATTTGTGTGGGTGGGTGCATGAGTGCTTGTTATTGTCAACACGGTTCACTGATTTTGTTTGTGTTTTATACCTACACTGTACACATTATGTATGCATGCATGCATGCAAGGCACGCGTTGGGTTGCACACATGATATAACCGTTCAAATCCATTATATTCCAAGACCATTGCTCCATTACCTCTTTTGGAGATCTGGTAGGAACGATCCTGATGATCTTCATGTGTGCAACCCGACGCGTTTAGAGTTTTTGTTTGTTTTTTCTACTTTTTTTTAATTTTTTTTTATTGTTGCTGTTATTTCAATATTTCGATGCTACTCTCTCACTCATGTAAAATCACTTTATGATGTAAAATTATAAGCCATATGCTCGTATTGTTCAGTTAATATAATATTTTGTCCTTAATTGTTTACTTTTGGATAAAATGCAAGAGACTTGCAAAATTTTTTGTTTTGTTTATTTTGGCGCTAAATATGTTGAAGAATTTATTCTTTCCTTTTTCTCTTCCCCTTCACTATTCTTCTTTCTATTGCACTCCACTAACTTGCACTCCGCGCAAAAGCCTCTCTCTTTCAAACATTATATTAGGTTCACATTTAAATGAATAATCATGATTTGTTACATGACCAGTCTCTAATTGAACACGATAGTGACTATTTTACTATTGATGAATTTATTGCGAAAATTAAGATTACACTAAACCAATTTAATCATGAATTGAATAAAGGTAGTAATAATGATATTGATAATTTCAGTTTAATTCACTTTAATGCTCGTAGTTTGAATAAAAGTTATGATGATTTAAACACACTTTTTTCTGTAATTCCTGGGTTTAATTTTTCTGTAATAGGTGTCACTGAAACGTGGCTTAACGCAAACTCCCCTCCTGTATTTAATCTTGATAATTATACTATGGTCCGTGCTGACCGCAAAGAAGGTAGAGGTGGCGGTGTAGCTATTTATTTACGTAATCAGTTAAATATTCAAATACGACATGATATTCATATTGAAGGTGCAGAGGACATTTTTGTTGAAGTTATAAATGATTTTGGTAAAAATATTTTAATAGGCGTAGTTTATAGACCTCCTAATAATCGGATAGAGACATTTTTAGATAATTTAGATGAATCTCTTCATACAATGGTGAAAATAAAGATGTTTATTTAATGGGAGATTATAACATAAACATTTTACCTCCTCTTCATAATAATAGTTTGAAATTAAATAACATTCTATTATCTTACTCGTTGCATCCTCATATTAATAAACCCACACGGATTTCGAAAACATCTTCAACCTTAATTGACAATATATTCTCAAATAATGTTAATAAGGAATGTTTAAATGGTATTTTGTATTATGATATATCTGACCACTTGCCTATTTTTAGTATTATTAAGCAGACAATTAATGTTCATAGATTATTGAACAATACACTAAAAATGCATAGAAAAGAAAATTCTTCTAATATTGATTCTTTAAATATTGATTTATGTCAAGAGCAATGGCTCGATGTATTTGAGGAAAATGATGTTGATAAGGCTTACGAAAATTTTAATCATAAGCTACAAAAGTATTATGATAAAAATATTCCACTTGTTCGAACAAAATATAAAAAAGTTAAAAATCCATGGATCACTAAAGGAATTTTAAAGTCGATAAAAACTAGAAATAAACTTTATAAGAAAAGTCTTAAAAAGATGAGTGATGAGAATTGTAGCAAGTATAAAATTTATAGAAATAAATTAACTTCAATAATTCGACTTTCACGTAAATTACATTATTCAAATAAAATAGACATGAATAAGAAAAGTAATGCTTCAATATGGCAAATTGTTAAAGATATGATTGGTTCTAAAAATAATACTCCTAAATCATTTTTTAAAGATGGTCAGGAAATAAATAATCCAGTAAAAATTGCAAATATGTTTAATTCATATTTTAATGATATAGGTCCAAATTTAGCATCAGAATTTAATATTGATCAAAATAGTTATAAACAGTATTTGGATGAACCATTTTATAAATCTTTATTTTTACGACCAACATCCTCTCACGAAATTATTAAAGTTGTACAGTCTTTAAAATCCACTAAATCTACTGGTTATGATGGGATAAGTGTGAATCTTTTGAAAAAAATTATTTATAATATTGTCTCTCCAATAACATATATTTTTAATTTATCGATCACACTTGGTGTTTGTCCAAATATATTGAAAATTTCTAAAATAATCCCAATATATAAAAAAGATGATTCTTCATTAGTAAATAATTATCGTCCTATTTCCCTTTTACCGGCTGTCTCAAAAATTCTTGAAAAAATTATTTATGAACGACTTTATGATTTTTTAAATAGTAATGATTTACTTGTTCCTAATCAGTTTGGTTTTAGAAAGCATCATTCGACAGATCATGCAATTATTCAACTTTATGATAAAATTATTACATCATTGGCTAATAAGGAACACAGTGTAGGCATTTTTATGGACCTGAGTAAGGCATTTGATACTATTGATCATAAAATATTGATTGATAAATTACAATTTTATGGAGTAAGGGGTATTGCTTTATCATGGTTTAAAAATTATTTGTTTAATAGAGAACAGTATGTATACTTTCAATCTAAAGAGTCGAGTAGATTACCTATAACTTGTGGCGTCCCTCAGGGATCGATTCTAGGTCCTTTATTATTTTTGTTATACGTTAATGATATTGTAAAATCATCTAAACTTTTAACATTTATATTGTATGCAGACGACACTAATGTATTTTTATTCTCATACAAATTTAGACACACTTACGTCAATCTTAAATGTTGAATTATCTAAAATATATGTTTGGTTTAAGTCTAATAAGTTATCTTTAAATTTTACTAAAACAAACTTTATATACTTTAGAAATGTTCATTCACCAAAAGTAAATTGTAGATTATATATTAATGATATTTTGCTTTTAGAAAAAAATTCTGTCAAATTTTTGGGGATAACCATTGATTCTAATTTAACTTGGTCCGATCATATACATAATATATTGAACGCTGTTTCTAGGAACATTGGAATATTATATAAATTGAAATTATTACTAACTCCCAAATCTCTTTTTATGATTTATAATGCTTTTGTACTTTCGCATATTAATTATTGTAATATCGTATGGGGAAACTGTTGTAAAACTAAAATTAATTCACTTGAACTTTTACAAAAGAAAGCTCTACGAATTTGTACACAATCTGATTATTTAGCACACACTACACCTATTTTTAAAACATTGAAAACTCTCAAAGTAACTGATATGCACATTTTTCAAACAGCTATTTTTATGTATAAATATGTCTCCAACTTACTTCCTAAGTCCTTTCATGATTTGTATATTCATAATGTTAATGTACATTCGTACCCCACGAGGCACTCTATGGATTTTCATTTAACTAACCCTAAAATTGTTTTGGCACAAAAATCAATAAGACACAATGGACCCGATGTGTGGAACTCCTTGCTTATAACATTAAAATTATGTACAACACTTGTTTCCTTTAAAGTAAAGATGAAAGAATATTTATTGATAAGGTATGAAAATTAGATTCTGGTCATAATATACTACATGTATTTTGTTTTAATATTCATTGTTTATTTGTATATAAAAAGGAAATTATTTTGATAGATTGAGGAGCTCGCGCAGTGCACTCTTCACTTTGCACAGCACTCTCTTCACCCGCTCTTTCTTCCTGTCTCCTCTCCTTCTTTTGTAAGGCCGGTATCATTTCAAGCTCTGCTTACGATATCGGTCTTCTGCATTCTCCCCCTTTTCTTTCTTTTCAAATACGATTAATTGTACTATTGATTATTTATATTTATTTATTTATATGAATTACTACTTGTATTACTTATCATTATATTGCTAAAATGTATTCATTGTTATTTTTGTTATTGTTTATGGAAAATGCAGAAATAAAAAACTTGAAACTGAACTGAATCCTCAGAATTGTCACTGATTTTAGTCATTTTTCATTGAAAAAAGGCTTTGTGAAACGGATACCTGGTTTGTAATTAGGCATCTCTTACAGTAATGGGAGCACTGTGATAAGAAATAAGTGAAGGCTCTGTCTTGGCTCCCATACATGGGCAGGGTTTCGATCCTAGCTCGTTGCTTAATACATCCTTGTACAAAGTGTTTTGCCAACGTTGAACGTAGTCTCTCTCGATCAAGGTGTACGAAATTGATACCAGGCGAGATGTTATATTACTGATGAGTTCAGAACATAAAGGAAGAGTAGTAATGATTGAACAGTAATAGCTTTAAAACGATATTTTGACATATAGATCTACGTACCTATAAATGTACAATATATACACAAAACTAAATGTAAAAGTATGTGTATTGATAATATTAAGGCGAAGTTAAAAGGAAACTATAGAAATGAGTACAAGTGCTAGTCGAGACTCGGTCCATTCTTTGGCAAGATCTTCTTTTTTCCCCCTCTTTTTTTAATCTGCTTGTAAACTTATTTCTTTTGTAGTTTTATATACACAAACAAAAATACAGTATTATGTCATTGAAATGATACATAACACTGTATGAATTAAACATTTTGCAATTATCATAGATGAAAATGGAAATGCAGTTTTTAAGCCAGAATTTGTTGTGGAATGTCGGGAAGGGGGAGTGAGGCTTTCATTGAACACGGAAAGACGTCAGTATGATAAAGAATCTGGTCGATTTACTAAACAAGCGATTAATTTCTCATGCAGTAATGATTCAATGATTACGCCATCTTCGGCTCAGATCAGTGGGAAAAATAATAAGGCTGCGAAATAGATTTAAAAATCGACTCGGTTCCGGAAGTGACCCCTACCTGAAAGACGGTGACACCAAGAACCACCGAGATGCAAGTTGTTACGCGCTCACCACTCTTGAGAGGGATGAAGAAGGTCCAGATGCCAATGGCGTTGATAAGCGTGACGGGGAGGATGATGGTGTAAATGTAGTGATTAGGAAGTCGCTCCAGGTGCATTATCACCAACAGATCGGAGACCGCGTGGTCGCCGGCTCGATTCTCTCTCGAGCGCGACTCGGCGACCAAACTGGTGAGGTCCCAAGACAGTGGTCGATCCTCGGCCCGGTGAATGAAGACCCCCGGAATGAGCACGACGTTGGTGATGATGTCTTGAGAGGCAATGATCATTTTACAGATCTGGGAGTCGAACGGGAAGAGAGTGAGGTCCATGGTGCATCTGGTGCTGTGCCGGAAGACCGTTTCCATTCTTATTTGTCCGTCATCTCTGACGTGGACTTTGGTGTCGTCTGGGTTTGGCGGGATACGAGAAGTCTCAACATTTCTGAAAGGACGTCATGCGGAGAAGAAAATGATAGAACACAAGCAACCTTGAATACAAAAAGTGATCAAATTTTCACGGCGACAATCCTTCTTGATTCATAATAAATATCATGCAGCGCACGAGGGGTCATTTTGATTGCGTCATACCTACATGTAGAGGCGTCGTGGTTGAGTGGATATGTCGACGGACTGTCGATCTTAAGGTCCGTGGTTCGAGTCCCGCCGCGGCACTAACGTCCTTTGGCAAGACATTGATCTACATTTGCCACACTCAACCCAGGTGATGTAAATGGGTACCCAGCAGGAAATAATTCCTTGAAATGCTAGAGCGCCGCAGTGGCTGCCTTGCTAAAGCCAGGTTTATAATCGGGGCAGCGTCACAACGTGACAGACATGTGCGCTATATAAGAAGCCATCATTATTATTATTATTACATTAGTCAAGCCGGTGAAGGCAATAAGTTCATACGCCAATTAATTCAACGATATGACAGTACCTCCGATTTCATTTGCATTCATTTTTGTGTACGGAGTCAATCACAGCCGTTGACGCAATGTTACGTCAGCAGTTTGACGCTTCTTTTTTCCTTCTTTTTTTCCCATCATTTATTTATTAAATAATACGTACATAAGAAACACAAAATTATTTCGATTACAAAGAGAAAAAAACATGAATTATACTTATATCACAAAATGAATTATACTTTTTTGGTCAACATAGTCAATTTGACGCTTCTTGTGCAACAGGTCTTATGGATTAAGTGAAACTACTCACGTGTTGAAGAGGCTGAGGGATGGCGTCCAAACCTTTCTGTAAGGGATTGTGAGTACTGTCAGGTTGCTATGTTTACCGGGGTTCCATGTTAGACGCTCGTCTTCCCATACCTTCAATTTTAAAAATAAAAATACAATAAGAAAGAAAATAAAATGATTAGTAATATATCTAATGCAAGTCGACATTAGCTGAGGTAGGATTATATGCCGGTACCATCTATTTTTTGTTTTTTTATTGTTTAAACAAAAATCTATTTATTGCATTATTTGAATTTATTTATTTATTCATTTATTTTTTATTTATATATTCAATAATTTATTGATTGATTTATATACATTTAGCTATTCATCTATTCATTCTTTATTTATTAATTTATTTATTAATTTATTGATTTATTCATATATTTAATCATTCATTTATTGATTTATATACAAATAGTTATACATAATTATGCCCCTCCCTCTCTCTCGTCCATGTGGATGTCAACTGAACGGGAATCCTCCCCTTTAATCATATACCTTTCCGAGCGAGTTTTGGAGGGCTGAGCACAAGAGTAATATCCAGGTTCTGGGAGAACCCCCCCCCCCCCCCCCTTAGCCCTCACTTTCAAAAGTACGCGCAAAAGTAAGGGCATTGATATACTTACCACTGTTAGTGTTGATGTCCCAGTGATGCTCTGCTCCTTTTCATTCTGCAGTTATAATAATAATAATAATGATAAGTCTATATATAAGACGAGGTCGTGATTCTTTTTAAATAACAGTTACTCGGTCACCAACAGCAAAATCTCGACCTCATGCTTTGCATTGGCGACAATCAATGGTCAAATAAGATATAAAAATTCTTTATTTTTCATATTTCACATTTCATTCTACACACTGTCAATTTTGTTTACAATTAATGTGAGAATATTTTTACTCAGATATTTTCAACATACATAGCTTTATAATCATATTTTAAGTTAGTGATTAAATGTGTCGCTTCTGACTAAACAGTCACATTTCATTCTGAATTTCTCTGTTATGTCTGTGATAAATTGGATCAATTGGGCAAAAAGAATTTCCGTTTCGGTTTAATAAAATTTGGAGTGGACTATTAGGCTATTATTATTATTATATAAATTTTCAAAATACAAGTACAGTTTAGTGTGAAAGCACTAAATACGCCTCATGAAAAGGCAAAATTAAACACGATAGCAAAGGACTTCGAGAAATAAACTCCAAGGCAATACCATGTTACGTATCCCATTATGTTCGGATTACGTTACACGTCACTACAAAGTTCACATATTTCAAAAAGGTGACGTACACGGCTATTGCATGTTGATTTTTTGAAAGTCTGTGCGATCTTGTCAAAGTTCTGTAGAGGAGCATGCATTTAGAAAACTGCTTGAATAAGAGCTCTTTATTTCATAATTCTACGTATATAAAAGTGAAAGTAAGAGTATGAAAATTACTTTACTCTCATATGTGAATGTCAACACGTGGTTCCCGAAGAGTAATTTATCGGGTGGGGGCTTCAGGGTTTTAGGATTCGTACATTCATTCTCTAAATGCGCCTTGCTTTAAAGATAAAGTTGTGTTCTGGTCATGCGATTGCATTGTGAGAGAAACGTTGTGGAATCGATCAGAAAAGGTTGATCATCTAGCATATAAGTATTGGTGTGTACTGCAAGGTTCTGGAATCATCAAAATTATAAGAAATTTGGCCCAGTCTTGGTAAAATTACAAGCACTGTACACAGAAAGATGTATATGGGACTACGCAAACAAGTGGCATAAAAATCCGTCCCGATTTGTATGATGTTATTTGCCATATTTAAAATATTAAGGCATTTGGAGAGCCATGCTTTTCATGGAACATGTTTTATCTGATGTTCTTCCGCGCTTGCACTGTACAATGATAACGCTCAAAAAAATTTGTTTACCTCTTTCCAGAAGTCAACCTTCTCTTAAGGTCATTTACAATAATTTAAAAAAAATGAAGGGGTACTTGAAGAATCCTCTTCTGTGAGAGAATTGAGCCCTCTAAGTCTCCGCCTCTCTAGAAACGCTACTATGCAGTTCTTCACTAGCTTACCACTTCCCGAATAGACTGAAGAGTAAGATGCAAGGTGACCGGAAGTGGCATGTCATCTCCAACCAATGGGATCTCTGTGATGTCATAACCACCATCAAACAGGAATGAACTCAGTCTACTCCATGAAGATTGGTTGCTTGCTGTAAACAAAATCGTAGAGATTTTGAAAGGGTATGAGGCCCCCTCTCAGAAAACTTGAGCTTCACAAAAAATGGCCCATGCATGTACGAG
Source organism: Strongylocentrotus droebachiensis (assembly GCA_035222895.1). NCBI lineage: Eukaryota > Metazoa > Echinodermata > Echinoidea > Camarodonta > Strongylocentrotidae > Strongylocentrotus > Strongylocentrotus droebachiensis. The sequence continues at coordinate 78,420 of JAVYIG010006605.1, forward strand.
TCTAGTACGACTTTTGAAATTATCTACATAAGGGAGTGGTGAATCAGACGTTTTTTGCCCTGTCCCACAATGTCACAGGTGTATTTATCCCATTCATTACGATGTTTTCGCCATGCATCTACTCTTCATTTCTATCTTCTTCTTTTTAATGGGGAAAAATGATCCGATGAACAGAAAGTTAGCTTCGAATTGTATGCTCAGAAGAGGTTCCATCCGAGTATTATTCTTTACTATATATGTAAGAGAAGCGAGCCTATAAATATTGTATCACTGTTGATTCATGATACCTATTTATTTATTTATTTATTCATGATTTCTTGAACATGGTAGTTACATCAACCAAAATCAATTGAAAATAAATACAGAATATCAAACCTTACCATTTTCGCCGGAACCCAGATGAAATTGTACGTAAAGCACAATGAAGGCCAGAAACCATTGCAGAATATATCCGGCCATCTTCCACCAATAACGCCACTAAACAATGATTTCTCCTTCCAAGATATCTGAAACAATTTCTTATGTCGGGCGCGGGAATTTACGCAAAATGCAATGTTGACAACGAATCAAATTATATGTAGAAGCATTCACTGATGCCGCGAAGCATTTACACTTTTTGTTCTTAATTGGAGATCAGTGCAGCGAATCCCGTATATAAGGATACAAGTTACATGCCACCAAGGTGTTTACTAACCAGTAGACTGATTTCAATTCACAATGGCTTATCACGCAGAAGAGTGAAGCCCCCTCCAGTCTGGAGGACCGTATGGCAGAAAAAATGATACAACTGAAAGAGGGCCGACATTACATCGGGCTAGCTTGGTGTATTACCCCCCGCCCCTTCCAAACTGATGATAATTCCGCCCCCCCCCCCCACTCCTCAATTTTACGGTTTCTGGGTAAGCCCCTGCATCTGCAGTGGTTATAGCACAATGGAATGTCACAGTAGGTCCATGTTTGAACAGCAACCTCGACAAAGATGGTGGTGGGGGTATTCCCTCCCTCAAATCGTATCCGATATCTGTTCCTCCTACCGTCAAAAATCATACACGACGCAATCAAATGAAATCAAAAGACAGTATTAAAAAGAGATTTATTTCCGGTGCCCCCATCTACACTCAACGCCCCCATCCCCTTTAAATAAAAAGCAGGGCTACGCCACTGCTTCTATATAGGCCAGCTGTCGGCTTTGAAGGGCTTATATGAGTTAGGCCAGGTGTTGGTTTTGAAGGGCTTATATGAGTTTTATAATATCACGGAGCATGTTAAAGGGAATGCACCTGCATGGAAAGAGAAGTAATGAAACAGATATAAACTGGTATGCAATTTGCATTTATACAACAAATGCTAAAGGTAATCCTCAATGTACAGGAGTTAATTTAACAAAATATGCAGTCGGTCAATTGTTATTGTCTTTACACTTCACGAAAAGGTGCATTCCTTGAGTAATTAACCCTCATCATTGATTTAATTTTTGAATATTGACTGAGCTAATTAGATTTCTTTTGTATTTCATTGACAAAGTTAATTTTTACTTAATAAATAAGATTAGTCAATAATGAATACACCAACAGACGATGTCTTTGTGATAAATCGTTTGCTTTATTCATTGGCAAAATTTAGTAAACGGCGAAACACTGTCCGTATATCAATGTTTTCAAACAATCCCTTTTCATCTTTTAAAATAGAACGTCTAAATATTTGTTTTGTTATCAAGTGATGCTTTATTCAAAATATGTGTAGGATTACAAAACCACAATAATAATATGCATACAGTGATATAATCAAACGGAATACTCAGTAATGTTCTAACATATTTTAGACGGAACTCAACATTTTATCTTTTGATTCTTCATAAGCTCCTTTTTAGGAAATCTTTTCAACTCATTCATATGGAACTCAAAGAAAAGAAAAAATATATAAACAAAATGATATACAGTGCGTCCCAGATAAAACGAAACCGAGAATTATTGATGTTTTATCATAACTTAATCACAATTATAATTAATAAATGACACATATTTGTAAAGCTTAGATCCTCTTCTTTCATTTGATGAAACCCATATGATGCATATTTCACGCATGAGTGGTTAAAAACAATTTGAAGAGAGGAAACCAAAGAGTAATTTGGCGGGCGGTATCTGAATTTCAAAGAGAAAATCACATTTCTAGAAAGTTCAATTTCTGCTCTTTCATATGACACCTCAATCAGAATTTTTTTCTGGGACACACTGTACAATAATGATGAAAAATACAACAATGCATTTCACGTCCCCGCTACTTCCAATATTTGACGTTGCCTGTGTCATCTACCATTTCGTCTTCGCTCTCGACTGAGTTGCTGCCAGACTTGGCGCCGACGAAATATATCGATATATCGGCGCTAGAACGGTTTTATCGACAAGTTGGCTATGAGTCACCGCCGATGGTATACGCTTATCTAGCTGGTGTCGATGTTGTCCACCAATCTATGAAGTATAGGGTGCCAGGAGAAATATATATAAATACTAACGGTAACCCCATCTACCTATCAAACGGGCATTGTGGCGTGCGCCTGTAATCCAACTAACATTGGAAAATATAAACTGATTCAGTCAAGGGCGCAGGTTCGAAACTGAGTCACCTCTTTCGCAAAGGTCCCCAGACGTCAAAATTATATCTGGTTGCTACACGTCTGTAAAAACCTAATTACACACACACCTACCTCGAGAAAGGAATGCATTTTAGTTACAATATCATAAGTGTGTCAATATTCCGATGCAGCTACTTAATGTAATTGAAGTTAATACGTGTTTAAAAGAGTTCGGAAGAGCACCGTTATCCGATTGACGACGCAACATCCGATGTATGCAATTAGCATCTCGGCGTGACTTCGATTATCATTATTAGTACAATGCAAATATCTACCAACAATTTCAATGCTAATTACGTTAACATCTACAAGTTAGAGTGATTTTGTTCACCTATTTATTTTCATTTCATTTTAATTAAACTCTAGGCATCAGTCTACATGGGAGCACTCGAGGTTAAATTGAATTTATATTGAAACTTACAGTGAGCAATGATTAATTAGAATCTATTTGTTTAACACTCTATCCAGGGTAGCCCGTTCCGTTTTAAAATGTAGAGACATAACAATCATGAAAAAAGATTATGACTATGATGGATAAAAACAATTTGGAATTGTAATTCGGTTCTTTAAATTGTTAGATTTGACATAAAACTTCCATACATTCTTGTTTTAATTCACTTCCTGACTTTCTTTGCCACATGATGGGGGACACAAAGAAGAAAACTACAAAAAGGAGAAAGTAACAAATTTAAGCATCAGCCTACCAAAATTTGTTTAGCTTTATATATACATGTAGACACTTCAAAACACTTTATTGATTTTTTTTTAAACGAAAGTAATGATATATCAAGATATGAAATCTACCATTGGGCGAAAATGAACCAGTTTCTTTAACACTGAATTTATGTAGGCCCTACAAGATTATACGGGGGTGGGAAAAGATCATAAAGTACGATTTCCGTTCATCATTTTAGCTTTTCAAGCGGGCTTTCTAGACCTTTAAGAGAAATGAGGATAGAAAGGACAAGCATTTTCAACAAAGTTGAATCCCGTACAACCAATCCCGTACAAAGTACACACAGATTAACAATGCCAAGACAGAGTACACCTAAATTAACAATTTATTTTAACACGTTTTAATTCTTTATAGAAACGGACACTTCTATTACGCTTGAGAATTATATTCCTTTGGAGCCAGACTTAGTACTTTACTGTCATCATGATCCCGATGCCATTGCACATATATATATATATAGAGAGAGAGAGAGAGAGAGAGAGCTGACAGAGCCGACCTTGAGAACTTGAGGGTCCTATGGGACATAAGTATGTTCAAAACTCAACCATTTTGCATAAAACGAACCACCAAGTCGAATTGCGCTTAGTTAAAGTGCCGATAGTAAAATTGCATTCCTGAATAAAATATATATAGGACATATCGCAAAATTAAATTCTTATAAGACGTAGAATAATCATTATGAAAGACATGAGGCATAAATATGGGTATGGGGAACAGATGTACACGATAATAAAGCCAAAATATTTGGCCCAGCAAAGTATTTTAAAGGACAATCCATATTTTATAATGAAATAATCATAATAAAAGCAGAAAATGAAACAAACTGAATAGTGATAGTTTTAAATAAATAATTTTGATAATAAGGAGCTGTTTGGAGTGTTTGAAATACGGCATCCCTTATTCTTTGTGGATTTTAAACCTGACAATTTGGTAGGCGGATTTTGACGTACGCATGGACAACTCTCTCTTTTGTTGTGTACACAAATCTTTAGTTCTTGTTTTTCTTTTAAGCGCTTTTTCCCCTGGAGTACTGCTTAATTTAATGGATATCATTATTACAGGTCCTCTAAAGAGAAAAGGCCCTCTTGATTCTTACGTTTCGAAAAATCGAAATTTCGTAATTCCTGTGCGTTGGAACAAATAGGGGAAATATCCGGCACTATGTCACAGTGATCATGTTCATATTACTTACATGTCCTCTAAATTTGAAACACTCATAGGCATGATAGGTACATTTAAAACAAGAATTAAAGTCTAATTTCATTCAAACCTTCACCGGTTTGCTTTTTTTTTATTGTGCTGCTTTCTTCTAGAGTAGTTTGCTATTAAGGTCGGGTTTTCCTTTAAATTAGAATTAAACAAGGGGAGGTAAATACCAACACAACAAGTAGCTCACAAATACATTTTACTTAAAGTGTAAACATTACATAACAATAATCATATGGTTATTTATATAGCGCCGGTATCCGTCAGGTTCTGACGCTCATGGCGCTTTACACATATTACCCCGGTTGTAGCCGAGCTGCTAAAGTAACTAGCGCTCAAGCACATCAGGTACCCATTTACACATGAGAGGAGAGTGGCACATGTAGATGAACGTCTTGCCAAAGTACCTTACTTAATTACTTAATTACTCTCAGTGTTCCATTAATCTATCGATGTTTTATTTAAGTAAATCTAATTCAAAATTCAAATCACACAATAGATCACAAGTATTTCTACTGAAAATGATAGCAAAATTATGCTCAGTCGTGCTGAGTGATGATGGAGAAGATGGATCCTATGAGAGACAGCATCCAAAGCTCCACCACTAGAAACATGAACAAGAAGATGTTCAGTCGTGCTTAGTGATGATGGAGAAGATGGATCCTATGAGAGACAGCATCCAAAGCTCCACCACTAGAAACGTGAACAAGAAGATGTTCAGTCGCGCTTAGTGATGGTGGAGAAGATGGATCCTATGAGAGACAGCATCCAAAGCTCCACCACTAGAAACATGAACAAGAAGATGTTCAGTCGTGCTTAGTGATGATGGAGAAGATGGATCCTATGAGAGACAGCATCCAAAGCTCAACCACTAGAAACATGAACAAGAAGGTGTTCAGTCGTGCTGAGTGATGGTGGAGAAGATGGATCCTATGAGAGACAGCATCCAAAGCTCCACCACTAGAAACATGAACAAGAAGATGTTCAGTCGTGCTTAGTGATGGTGGAGAAGATGGATCCTATGAGAGACAGCATCCAAAGCTCGACCACTAGAAACATGAACAAGAAGATTCGGTCGAAGATGATTGCAACTAGTTCCATGTCTGTCTCTTCAGAAACCTGATAAGAAATCATAAACAGATAATGGTTGGACACATAACGCAGGAGAAAAAACCAAATACGGAACGGTATTGTGTTCGCCTTTCCTACATGTCATGTCTACAATTTCAGCCTATTTTGTTTAAAATATGAACGATACTACATTTCTGATATTGGTTTAAACAAAAAATTTCATCAAGCACAAAAAAGTCTTCATAATTTTCATTTTGCTGCATTTCTCAAATAACGACATTTTTTATTTTGTTAATGACCAAGATTTTGAGACTTAGAAATTCTGACAAATTGTTTTTTTTACCCTTATCCTGGGTCTCTCTCTCTCTGTCTCTCTCTGTCTGTCTCTCTCTCTCTATCTCTCTTCTCTTCTCTCTCTCTCTCTCTCTTTCTCTCTCTCCCCTCTCTCTCTCTACCCCTCTCTCTCTCTCTCTCTCTTTCTCTCTCATTCTCATTCTCCATTCACTCAATATGCTCCTGATGAACCAAGACAAATTTTGACGATTTCATCACTCACTGGTTCTTCAGAACTGCGTGCTTCCGGTGGAGTTTTGCCGTTATTTCCTTCTGGGAAATGGCAGACACTTGCTCCATCCTGACCCATGTCTCCACTCCACGCTGTAGAGAGAAACATAGAGAGGAATTCTCAAGAAAAAGTATAGATCATTCAGAAAAACCACATGTATTAGTATTATTACTATTGATTTTCACCATGTTTACTTTTACTTTTACTGATACTAGTAATATAACTTTTATCTTTACTATGCATAATGGTTACAGGCATTTCCCTGTACTGTGACGTACTGGATTTTGAGACATTTTCTTTTATACTACTATTACTATTACTAATATACTACAATTACAATTAAATTTGCTATTACCTCTACCATTACTGTTATATTTACGATTAAAATCACTATTGCTACATGTACTAATATTAATATCATAATTACTATTTATATTGCTGTTACTATAAATATAATTATTACTACTTTTACTGTTACTGTAATACTATTAATATTATTACTATTAATATTAATATTATTATCACCATTCCTGTTACCTTTATTCACCTGGTTACATGCAACTTCCTGTGGATCTATGACGTACGGGACTTTAAGACAATATTTATTTCCTTCTTCCCTACTATCAACTGCACCTATTTCATGACAATTGTGGTCTTCATTTAGTGATGTAAGATACATTATCCAATCTTCTACAAAAGATGAAGTCCGTTTTCTGTTAAGGACACGGGATACATTTCATAGATCAAAACAACCTTGATATAGTTCACCTGAGGCTGATGGGGTTATCTTTACGGCCATCTTTCTTCGTCCCTCTTCTCCCTTAAACACCATAGTGGCCAAGATCCGAAAGAAGAGTATCCGCAAGGCCTTCCTCTTGATACTACCATTGCGGTAACTGATGTTCAAGATCGCGACTGAAGACAGCATGATTCCGACCAAAGCAATGAAGGAGGTCGACAGATATTTCAAGGCGTGGGGATTACTGTCACTCCGGCTTGTTTGTGGTATGACGTCACCGATGACGATCTGGGGACATGATTACAATGAGACGTATAAGTGTTCAGTTTATTATTAGGTAATTATATTTACAAACATAAGGTCCATCATGTCCGTCTTGTGGTGAGAATACTAGGACACCGTTTCGTTCTGCTACGGATCTACTTATCTAACTGAACTTACATCACAATAGCCATTAGAAAATTATAAGAATTGATTGACAACATTTACTAGGAAATTTCATGTCAGGATATCGATCTCTCGGGGTAGCCGTTGCCAGATCTCCTAAGGTACATGTCCGAGTACAAGACATGAAACATTGGGGGAAAATACACCCTTATTTATGAAAGATAAAATTAGTGTTGACAGTTCTAAAAGGAGTTAAGCGAACCTTGGGACAGTTTGTTGTGGAAGGTTCACGAGATAAGAGGCTCACGAGACCCAAGATTTGCCATTTGTTGATCACGATGACTTTAGGAAACAAGACAAAAGACGAAAGAGACTGGGCCGAAAGTTCACGAGAAAGAAATGCCACAGAAATCTTTCATTATTTTGTTGGGGTGGTCATAACATTTGGTGGTCATAACATTTAATTGAGGCTGCCTTCTACTAAGTTAAACCTTAACATTCAAAAGGAAAGCTTTCATCCATTCTTGTGGACTTTCGCAAGCCAAATAATTCTTTACACAGTTTCTTGCCGTCTGCAGCCTCGAGATCACTGGAGCTATTAAGGTGATAGTGAACAACTAAAGTTCTTACTCAGTGAAGAATCACTTTAGCTTGAGAAAATCTAAAGGATAAAAGCTTGCCTACTAAATGCCAATGTTGGCAGTAGCCTAAAGTACATGTCAAGACCGGATTCATTGACGTAATGGACCTTTGATCTTTTGCACATTCTGCTGACTTTCTTCACCCACCTGAAAGATAGTGACACCAAGAACCACCGAGATACAGGTAGAAACGCGTTCGCCGCTCTTGACTGGGATAAAGAATGACGCGATGCCGACGGCGTTGAGAAGCATGACGGGGACGATGATGAAAAAGACGTAGTGATGCGGAAGCCGTTCGAGCTTTATAGCAACTACCAAATCCGAAAACGCATATTCACTTGCTTGGTCAAATCTCAACAGCGATACATGGATCATACTGATGACGTCCCACGAGAGAGGACGGTTACCGGCACGGTGTTTTAGGACCCCCGGAACGAGCACGACACTGGTGTTGAAGAGATCCAGTGAAGTAATCAACAGGGAGCAAGTCTGGGTGTCGAAGGGGAAGAGGGCGAGGTTCATAGCACAAGCGGTGCTATGCAAGAGGTTGGTTTCCAGAGTGACCTGACCATCGTTCTTGATGAACACTTTGATATCTTCTGGGTTCTTTAGGATGCGAGAGTCCTCGGAATCTCTAGAAGGTGGGCAGAAAGAATGGGAAGGAAAGAGAGAAGGGGACATTTTTGGGGGGATAAGTTTTATTGGTCAGAAAACACAATGATTTACAAAATATGCGTTACAATTTTTGTTGGCAGAAAAATAAATGAATAATAAAAAAAAAAACATAGCATGTACTTCTGTATACATTATGATCATTTGTCATTACGCCCCACAATTGGCCGTAATCTGAGTACGAAGTTAGAATACATTCCTTAGTTCATGGTTGAAAGGAGCGAGTGACGTCAAAGAGTGAATTCCATCTCGGCTGCACCTAACATATAATGATGATATTCATTTCACAATTCACATCCTTCTAAGTTTCCGGAAGTAACATTTAAAGGTTTTATTGCACAACAGAACATCTTTTGGAATAAATAGTGCACCTACAAGATAAATGAAAGGACGGGCGTTCATTAAACTAATCGTTTCTTCTAGAATTATAAGCAATCGCACCGATCTATCTCTTGTATTCTTCCTGTTTCAATACATTTGGCTTCTAACGTCGACATCAACTGAGCTATTTTAATTACAAAAGGTATACCTCCATAGATGGAGGATTCTGTGGATGAGTAGCTTAAGGAGTGGGATTTCTGAAAGTAGAATTGATCTCGGGGAGAATGAATTACTTCATAGAATATGGGACAGGGAGTTGTGGCATTCCATGGTCGCCAACATCTCAGGACATGGCACGTAAAGAAGAAGAAGACACCTCCACCTATATGTGTTGTCCAAAGTGTGATTAATTCGCACTTTTCTGAACAATTTCTTACGAGTCGTAGAATAATAGGCCCTACTCACGAGTTTCCGAGACGGATGGACGGCGTCCAGACTAGTCTGCAGGGGAGTGTGAGAACTGTTATGTTGCCATAGTGACCAGACATCCATGTTAGACGTTCATCTCTCCATACCTTTAAATGTAGGTATTAAAAACGACTGGGTGTTAAGGATTACACTTTTGTAAATTGTTACAGCCTCGTTCAATACATGACGCGGTAAACCAACGCATGCATAAAACGGCGGGTTTTACGTCATTAAAAAAAAAACGCCGCGTTTTATACTGCTTCATATCTGACCGAGGCTCAAGCTACGGTCACAAAGGTTCGTACGAACCTCCCCCTGTTTTTCCATTGTCTTCCCGAATTTCCATTGATTGAAAATCGTTCGTACGGCGTTCGTAGCAGTTCGTAATGGCATTTGTAACTGCACGTTCATTTTGTGCTCCGACATTTGTTCTTGCGACCTTTCCTACGGGTTTTAATCATCAAAAGGTTAGGGTTACGGTTGCAATAGGGTTTTAGGTTCGGTTAAGGGTTAGGTTAAGGTGAAGTGTTGGGTCCAGGGTTGAATTCGGTTAGTGTAGGAAACTGGAGCAAAACAATGTCGTACAGGCGGATCATATTTGTCCTTCTGCGTTTTATTCATTCTGTTATGGCCCCAATATTTTCACTTGTCTCTTCTATAGTTTTCCAATCGTATAATGTTATTAGGAGCAAGTGCCCGATTGACTTACCACTGTGATTGTGGATGTTCCAATCATACCTTGCTTCTTTTCGTTCTGTGATAAATTAAAAAGTAAATAGAATGAAGAAAAAATCGCGATAGAAAAGGTTGAATAGGAATTACAGTTTAGACATTAACAAATAGATAAGTAAATACACGAATAAATGAATGAATAAGTAAATAAATAAGTATAGCCTAAAGTGTAAGAAACTATAGAGGTGTCTTCTGAAATTAAATTTGGAAGGGTGATGTCACTTGACCCAAGAGATCTTCCCAGACAATTTTATCCACACACTGGTTTACGTTGATAGAATCGCAAAATAGTATACCATGTCTTTTGTCTTGTAATTAGGCCTACATGATCACTAGAATTTTCGAAGAAAAAAAAAATTCAATATTGTTTTACTATGTTTACAATCTAATACGATTATTTTGGAAATTTAATCCTGACGAGCAACTTTGCCTTTGTTTTTGCCCCTCTGCATACTCTATCGTTTACCATTTTATGTCCCCCTTTGTCATTTACTAGTTTTTCTTGTTATGTTTGTATTCGTATTCCTTTGTATAATAATATAGTATTAATAACTGCTTTGAGAGAAATAGTTGTTTTTATACGCTCAAGGGAAGGTTAGAATTGTGCTATTGCCCGAGGCGTGCCGAGGGCAATAGCCCAATTGTAACCTTCCCGAGAGCGTATGAAAACAATTATATACCTCACTTAAGAAATCCAGCCATCTGATTGGTCGAAATTGCATTCATAAACTTTAACTGTTCCTGTAAAATTACCGGTAACCATGGTTAAAACAGTTCTAAAATCCCAATAACCATGGTTACCGGGAAAATAGTTCAGTCTCCATGGTTACCCCATAGGTTTACATGTTAAAAAATGGTTTGAGCGATCGAGGATACCGTACGTGTGCGAAGAATTGGTCGGTATTTTCATACAAGACAAGACAATTCCAAAGAAGACAAAAATGGCTCAAGAATCTCTCCCAAGATTTCAACTTATCAAATGCAAGACTCGCTGACAGCAAGAACAACAAAAAGGGTACGTGAAATTATCCATAAACATGTTCGTTTAGTTGCTGAAAAAGCATAGACGTAGACTCTAGACGAAAATAGATCTAGTTGTGAGGGTGTCTGATCGCGCACCCGATGTTGTGTGTTAAAATTATTCCCATAGATATTGTACGCAATGCAGTCTACGTGCAGTCTACGTGCATTGCGCGACCATGCAAGAAAAGTCAAGTTTTTTTTCTTCAATTCGAGATTCAAACCTTTATCTGTTGTGATCCTGAAGGTGATACTCAATAAGTGAGGTGTCATATGAAGAGGCAGGTTCTTCTCCTGTTTCCCCACAGGGCCGGCCCACCCCCAAAATTGTAAAAATATCTTGCTTAGACTAGAATCTAGATCTAGTCTACTCTCAAAGATACACTCATAAAAAACAACCGTGCAGTCTACGTGCATTGCGCGACCATGCAAGAAAAGTCAAGTTTTTTTTTTCAATTCGAGATTCAAACCTTTATCTGTTGTGATCCTGAAGGTGAAACTCAATAAGTGAGGTGTCATATGAAGAGGCAGGTTCTTCTCCTATTTCGCCACAGGGCCGGCCCACCCCCAAAATTGTAAAAATATCTTGCTTAGACTAGAATCTAGATCTAGTTCTACTCTCAAAGATACACTCATAAAAAACAACCGTGCAGATAAACTACAGAAAGGCCAAGGTGGTGTCATTAGTTGACTCTTTTGTTTTCGGCATATAAAAGTATTAATGACTGCTTTAATATTCGAGAAATAGTTGTTTTTATACGCTCTCGTGAAGGTTACAATTGGGCTATTGCCCTCGGCACGCCTCGGGCAATAGCACAATTCTAACCTTCCCTTGAGCGTATAAAAACAACTATTTCTCTCAAAGCAGTCATTAATACTATACTATTTCATCATCAAGAAGATGAAAAAATCTTGGGAGAGTTTCTTCAGCCATTTTTGCCTTCGGTTTGAAATTACCGACCAATTCTTCGCACACGTACGGTATCCGCGATCACTCAAACCAGTGAACTGATGGGTATTTCACCAAGACTGAACTATTTTCCCGGTAACCATGGTAACTGGGATTTTAGAACTATTTTTTTAGAACTATTACATGGGTTTGGAATTTTACCGGGAATTTTACAGGAATAGTTAAAGTTTATGAATGCAATTTCGACCAATCAGATGGCTGGATTTCTTAAGTGAGGTATATAATGTACAATATTTTGTATTTGCATGTTTTGTTTTTCTTACTGGAATGTAAAAAATATAAATGAAATAAAATGAAATATTATCCGTTAGGCTATATAGATATCATTCTCGCATTACGTAATACCTCAATGTCGTGTTCACACATTTCAATAGGTGACACACAGGGCTACTAACATTGCAGTAGGTTGATTTTTCGAAAGTAACCGCGACCGTGTTTGCTGAAAATTTCGGTAATTTTCCACTTCTTACCACATCCTTTACGGACTGTAGGGTCAGATGCACAGTGACTGGAAGCGGATTTCTACCTTCCACGGATGGTATTTCTGTGACGTCATAATCTTGACCAATCAAGTCTGAACGCAGCTTCGTCCATGGTGATGGGTTGGGTGCTAGTTAGAAAGCAGAAATGAGAAGAAAAAATATGTTCAGGTTATCATGATCAAAGAAGTCTGAATGCAGCTATATACTCCACGGTGAGTGGTTGCGTGCTATAGCCAGAAACCATAAATGAGAAAGGAATATGTTCAAGTCATCATGATCAACGAAGTCTGAACGCAGCTTACTCCATGGTGATTGGTTGTGTGCTAGTTAGAAAGCAGAAATGAGAAAGAAATATGTTCAAGTCATCAAAATCAAACAATTCTGTACGCAGCTTACTCCATGGTGATTGGTTACGTGCTAGTCAGAAAGCAGAAATGGGAAAAAAATATGTCCAGGTCATCATGTTCAAAGAAGTCTGAACGCAGCTTTCCCCACTGTGATTGGTTGTGTGCTAGTCAGAAAGCAGAATGCGAAATAAATGTGTTCAAGTCATCAAAATCAAACAAGTCTGAACGCAGCTTACTCCATGGTGATTGGTCACGTGCTAGTCAGAGAGTAGAAATGGGACAGAAATATGTTCAAGTCATCAAGATCAAATAAGTCTGAACGCAGCTCACTCCGTGGTAATTGGTTGCGTGCTAGTCAGAAAGCAGAAATGAGAAATAAATATGTTCAGGTCATCATGTTCAAAGAAGTTTGAACGCAGCTTTTCCCACTGCGATTAGTTGGGTGCTATTCAGAAAGCAGAAATGAGAAAAAAATATGTACAGGTCATCATGATCAACGAAGTCTGAACGCAGCTATATACTCCACGGCGATTGGTTGCGTGCTATAGTCAGAAAACATAAATATGTTCAAGCATGGACTTCGTAGTAGGGTCCATGGTTCAAGTCATCAAAATCAAACAAGTCTGAACGCAGCTTACTCCATGGTGATTGGTTGCGTGCTAGTTAGAAAGCAGAAATGGGAAAGAAATATGTTTAAGTTCGCTGGTCTCATCTTGAGGATATTGCTAGAAACAACTCAAATGGCTATCGACGTGCAGACGAGACCATCATGCAAACGCTGCCTACATCGTATGAGTTATTTTAACGTTTTCTGTGTACAGGATCTACGGGGGGGGGGGTTAGGGGGTTTAAACCCCCCCCCCCCCCCTTGGGCGGCCCCCCCCCCCCCAAAAAAAAAAAAAAAAAAAAAAAAAGGGAAAAAAAAGAAAAAAAGAAAGAAAAAAAGAAAGAAAAAAGAACGCACGCTACGCTGGAGAGAAACCCTTTCAAGTGCAAATATTGTGAGAAGATATTCAACTCATCTGGTAACTTAACCAATCACATGATAACTCTGGATATAACTGTGTATTAAACTGTTACTTGATTTAAAAAGACGTTATCATGCACTGCTTTTTATGGTCTCCATTGTGTTAATAGATGCCAGGAAAACATCACTTACGGGGTTCAAATAAACACCCCAAAAAAAATCGGCTCGCCGCTTCGCGGCTCGTGGGCGATGCTCCGCGTCGTCATTATTTTGGTCAAACCCCCCCCCCCTTAGCAAAAAGCTAGATCCGCCCCTGAGTGTATCATTAATGTATACATTATTGTAGCCATAACAACGGCGTTCTTTGCAGCTGGAGTCCTCTACATGTAGCTCGATCCGACTGCAAAACGATTTTGAGAGATAATTCAATAATTATTGCCTTATATAAATGTAAAATATTTTTTAGTTTGCTAAATAATGATAAATAAATAAATAAAACAGAGGAAGTATACAGCTTTTTCGGTCTCGCGAACATAAAATAATAATGTTCTTTTTTTTCTCTCACTCTCTCTCTCTTTCTCGTTCTCTCTCTCTATCTCTCTCTCTCCGTCTCTCTTTTTCTTTTTCTTTCACTTTCGTCCTTTCGTCCTTTCGAGATAATTCTCTTTCTTGTACTGTTAAGGACGTCCATTCTTTACTTTTCTCAAACCCCAATGAATGAAACCAATGCCCGTCGACTAAAGAAAAATACAAGTAGGGTTAAAATAAATCAAAGTCATCTTAATTAAATAACAATTAAATCATAAAGATATCAATCAAAACGAAATCATTTCAAACCCTTCCTTACCCTTTTCGCATGTACTCTGACACACCAGTACACATACCACGCCCAAGACCACAATCCAATGAACTCGAGATACAGCCATCGTCGATCACCAATAAATTCATCAATGTGTTCTTCTCACAAACCGTCAGACTCTTACAACAATTATCTATACACGCGACGCGCTTACCGACGTGGCGTATTTTCATCAAATGTCTGACGGAAAACAATCTCGCAAACCCATTAGATTAATTGATAGAATTAAGTGGTGCAATAACGTCTTTCTCTTAACCCTTTGACTAATGAATTCTGTCATTCCCATAGGCTTAATACAGGGGCCACCCGGTTCAGGTAGGCAATGGGTTAACGAGGGACGTCGCATACATTTGGAAAAGGACGTGGATGATATTTTGTTTGCTCTACTAATTACATATTCTCTCTAAGAACAGGAAATTTCCTTTTTGCAATTTACAATAGCAGATTGCACTTTAGTTAATTAGATTCCGTTGACGCGTGATATTACTAATTGAAATTTCTGCATCACTTAGAAAGTAATAATGGGAGAATGTGAAAATGAATTAAAGTTAACTAAATAGCATGCTCTAAAGCCCGGACCTTCCTGTTCATGATGTTAATCAAAAGTGGCGTTAGCTTCAGGGGGCTCATGCAGGAGTACGCGCCCCTTCCAAATCAGTCGGCAAAAAAGGGGGAAAGGAAAAGAGGAAGAGGGAGAGAGAGAGAGGGAGAAAGAGTGAGACGTATGTAGAGACAGAGACAGAACACTGGAAAGAGGGAAATAGACAGACAGATGGAGAGAAAGAGAGAGAGAGAGGGGTGGGGGAGGGGAGAGAGAAGGGGTTATCAATAATGAAATAAGTTTGCCTATATGACTTAATGAATAATATGCAATTGCTACGTCACAATCACAATGATACTAGGTATTTGAGCGCGCATTGCTATAATCATATTGTTACGTCATGTGTAAGCAACGCGGTGCGCCTTCGAACGCAACACATTCCAAAATAAGTACAGGGTATAAACAAAACAAACAGTTGTATAACTTGTTCATAAACAAATAGGAAAAAGATGAAGGAAGAACAAAACAGTTTAACTTTAAAACATTAATTTTCAACAAAAAAATTGTAGCTAGTTAGAATGGAAGGCCAGGAAGACCAAGAGTCAACAGATCAACGCGGGATTCGCTCATTTTTCTCTAAGATCAAACAACGGGCTGTGAACTCGCTCATCTGTTCCTCGGCCAACGTAGTCCCAGTCAACGACCAAAGCGTACCGGGCGACGCTCCAGCACAGCAGACCGAAAACGAAGCCTCCGCTTCGTGTTCCGTACGGAATTCTCGCACGTTCGGCGTTGTTGATCTGAAAATCGAGGCCCTCGATGTCGTCAAAATCGAGGACGAAGATGAGAACGGCGTTGAGACGTACGAGATCGTCGAAGACTACAATCCGGAGCTCATCGAGCCAGACGATGATGATATTTGGGAGGATAATATGTGGAAAAAGCTAGATTTAATGAAAAACGACAGAAAGCCCATCGACTTTCGTCTCTATCTCGTTGATATGGTCCGTTATTCGGCGAAAATCGACGACCTGAAGAGCATGGGCATATATATCATGCAACTTCAACGGGTAAGGCCATATATGGTTTGAAATGTTATGTACGTAAAATGATATGCAACTTCATTATTAACAACTTTTTTAAAAATTCAAATTGTGAAAATTGTTTCTATATCAACTATCACGACGTTTTCCCTTCTTATCTCATATCTCACTCGCGCTCATTTTGTCTATCAATGTGGTGTGGGGGCTTTGTCTCTTTGCTACCACTAACACTCTAACACTTTATACATTGATATGTTCCGCTCATCTCTCTCTCTCTCTCTCTCTCTCTCCCTTCGTCTATCTCACCCTCTTTAGTTGCCTCTTTTTTCCTTGTCTTTATCTCTCTCTCTTATAACCACGATCATTTTTCCGTTATGACTGCTTCCCTAGATCTTAATTGGTTATGAGGACAACGAGAAGCTAGGTCTTCCATGTATCGTACCTTTCATTTTCCTTCCTCTCTATTTCAATGTTTATTTCTATTTATATGTCGTTCTCTATCACTCTCTATCTCTCCCTCTCTGTCTCTCTCTCCCTCTCTCTCTCTATCACTCTCTGTCTTTCTCTCTCCCTCTCTCTCTTCTCTCTCTCTCTCTCTCTCTCTCTATTCATTCATTCTATCTACCTCAATCATGATTCCACCGATCAGGAATACCAAATTTACGACAACCCCGAGATGATCGACAAAGACCCTTCGAGGTCGAAGGGGAGGACTAAGTTCCGTGTAGACGGTCTCGTCGAGGACTTGATCCTCCGTCTCGTGTCGCTCAGGGTCGGGTCCGACGTCAGCTGGAAGAGGACGGTGAATCTCATCTGTGATCGTCTGAAGAAGAACATGGCGCCAAAGCCGAAAGTCGACATCGACGAGCTGCCGAAGATTTTCTTCCGAGGTCGCGCGACAACGGCACAGGACGTTAGTGGTGCGTTTTATTTTTCCTTTTTTCATATAATTATTATCACAGAATGTAATACAACATGAAAAGGAAAAATAATGGCCATGATAAGCACTGATATCTGCATTAACTCTTCTTCTCTTTTGCTCAATCTACACAAAGATACAACCGTTTTAATCTCATCAAAAGTCACGAAGAACAGCTATTGGCCCTATATTGCTTGAGTGAAGTCCATCATTATAAGCCAATATTAGGAAAAGGGACAGTAATGTTGCCTTACCGCGGCTGATCTAGAATTCATTAGGGACTTTTAGATTCTGCACGACGAGAACTCGGACTGCCCTTTTAAGGCAATGTGACGTCACTGCCAGTGCCTTAAAAGGACGTCGCATTGCCTTAAAAGGGCAGTCCACCTTCTCGTCATGCAGAATCTAAAAGTCCCTACTGACGGAAGGGGGCGCGCAGCTCCGAGGAGATAAATATAATAATCACATTTTCAGGGACTCTCTGGTTCTAAAATTGCTGCCCCAGTGGCAACTCATGGGATAATTTTTTTTGCAAGACAATATAAGATAAACCAGATATAAGTTGTTTGGGGGCTGATACTAATGATGATTAGATCCTTTTTTAGCGCAGCTAATATAATATACCCCATTGCAATATGATGAAGACAAATAAAAACTTCCAACAGTGCTAACAGCCAAAACTTTTCCAAACGCTTCAGAAAACAAGTGCAACTTGAACAAAACCTTGAAGGCGATGCAGATGTGGCTTTTCTTATATCTAGTGGTTGATTATATTGAGACAATGAAAAGTGGCACAACTGAAAGCACAATCTTTTTGACTGAGGTGGTTTTAGAAGTTGCTTGTCCCGCCCCCCCCCCCCCACTCAGTGTTATTTAGGGTACACATATGCTCGTTCCCTCTTTTTGAAAGCACCCCCTATCTGAGGACTGCCAACATTTTCGAACCCCCCTTTCGCGGGCTTTTCACGGGCTTTTCCTGCCTTGGAGACCCCCCTAAATCAGAAAAATGCTCAATGTACCCCCTAAATTCAGAATAATTTCTCAGGAGTCCAAAGAGATGAGAGAAAAAAAGAAAAAACACCCCCTTTTTAAAGAAATCTCCGGGTGAAAAGTCAAATACACCCCTTTTTTTACAATTCTCGGGCCGGACTTTGTCGCACGAAAAGTACCCCTTTACCGGACATTTTGGTAACACGCATGCGGTCATTCCAACCCCTGAGTGTGGGGGGGGGGGGGGGCCGGGTTGCTTGTAACGTGAATATGTGAATACGGATGAGATTTAGAAGATAATAATTCAGACAAATAATTTGTGCTCGA
This sequence comes from Strongylocentrotus droebachiensis, assembly GCA_035222895.1. Taxonomy (NCBI): domain Eukaryota; kingdom Metazoa; phylum Echinodermata; class Echinoidea; order Camarodonta; family Strongylocentrotidae; genus Strongylocentrotus; species Strongylocentrotus droebachiensis. Next base: position 97,055 of record JAVYIG010006605.1, read on the forward strand.
CTGGAGATGCGAAGGTCGAGGGTTCGAATCCCAACACGGCACTAATATCCTTTGGCAAGATATTAACCAGTACTTGCTACTCTCCACCCAGGTGTTAAATGGGTACCCGGTAGGATGCGACCGTCATTGTTGGTCAAACAGTTTTTGAGCGTCATGAAATGCCTGGCTGGAATGCTCCCCAGGGAGTAGAGATTGTGCACACAGTGTGTGCGGGCAAGCACTGAATCCAATGACCGGGGTAATAGTTTATTTGTAAAGCGCTTAGAGACATTTGTAATAAGCGCTATATAAACATTCAATATCATTATTTTATTATTATGATTCTCCTTGCATCTTTCCTTTTAGATTCATGGTTCCTATATTCCACCATCGACCTCACCGGGTATGATCTCCAGGGTGACTCAGACGCAGAGGAACTTCGACGACGCTTAGGGATTTTTCTGTCCATACGGCCACTCATCCTCGTCAAACTTAATCTCAGTTACACAGGACTGGACAAGAAGAGCTTCCTCCCGCTACTTCCCTACATCGCCGAGCTCCGGTCCCTCCAGGTAAGGACGACGACAATGACGACGATGATGATGATGATGATGATTATAACAATAATGATGATGTTGATAGTAATGGTGATGATGTTCTTGATTAATGATGACAATTAGGGATATATCTGTTCATGCAGCCCAACTCAATCCCACTAGACAAGACATATTTTCCCCCGTTCATCCCATACATCGCCAACCTCCTGTTCCTCCAGGTAACGATGATGACGACGACGATGATGGTGATGATAATCTAAACATTGTCATGAGGGTTTTCCTAGCTTTTCAAAGAACAGAGTGGTACAGATTACATTCTTGAAATCAAACCATTTCCCTGTTTAACTTTCAGGAGCTTGATCTGCGAGGTAACCGTCTGGATACAACCATCCTCAAATATTTCTACCCATACCTGGGAAAATTCGGCGACAAATTCCGCTCCGGTTTCTCCAGTCTTCGATGGGTCTACTTTAACCACAACGTGGACATCAACTGCCTGCCTATCCGGTTCATCATGGGCATCGAGCGCCGTTGGCCCCCGATCGAACACCGCCCGTCTCCACAGGAGCTGACGGAGAACCGCGCTACCGCCTGCGACTTCTCCAAGATCGAAAGGGTTCAAGCGAGACTGATCGAGAAGAGGGCGCAACTCCAGAAGAGCGCTCGGTTGGTGAACGTCAGCAAGGAGAAGGATTTGAGAGACCGCAAGAAGGCTGCGTTCTTGAGGAGGGTTGCTGGGGCTGCAAACCAGCTGCTTGCTGCTGATAAGTCGTTGATCATGGATATGTCAACCACGTCCGAACTCGGTCCTCTATCCGGTACATTACTTGATCCAGAAATTGACGGTTCTGACGCTGGGCGGACTCGGAGTCGATTAGCTCGAGGAGAGCGGGTGTCTCTGCCGGCGCGGGCATCTGCTGCTGCTGTGCTTGCTATAGCAGGAAACAATCGAAACGCAAACGGCAACCACCCAAGAGGTTAGTATTGATCAGGCGCGCCGGAAGCAGTTTGGGATTGGGGGGGGGGGCAAACATTCCAGGGGGCTCACTTTCCAGGGGCAGTGACGTAATGAGAAAAAAGGTTCGGAAGGGGGGGGGGCAGACGAAAAATCTGCATCACCACCAGTCTTACACGTTATATGCAGGTCCCGCGGAACGTTTTTCATAGTGGAGTATTATCGATCAGGTAGAGCGTAAATTGGCGTGGGGTCAAGGGCATGAGCCTCGGCAGGGGGTCAAGGGGCTGAGCCCCCGGAAGCTCAGGGGTTTTAGGTATATAATTACGGTTAGATAAGCATCCAGGGGCCCTCTGTAAGGCAATTGACGTGTTCCAAGAGGGGGGGGGGGGGGGAGAGCCCCCAGAAGCTCAGAGGTTTTAATATTTAACTACGGTCAGATGAGCATCCAGGGGCAGTCTTAGGGTCCTTGGTGTGGTCCAGAGGGCAGAGCCCCCGGAAGCTCAGGGGCTTTAGGTATTTAATTACGGTCAGATGAGCATCCAGGGGCCCGCCGTAGGGCCCTTGGTGGGGTCCAGGGGGCAGAGCTACCGGAAGCTCAGGGGTTTTAGGTATTTAATTACGGTCAGATAAGCATCCAGGGGCCCGCCTTAGGTCCCTTGGTGGGGTCCGGGGTGGAGCCCCCGGTAGCTCTGGGGTTTTAAGCATTTAATTACGGTCAGATGAGCATTTTTTATACCTTATTTGTGACATTGGCAGGTCACTTATTTTTTTCTCCGTCTTTCTTTCTTTTTCTCTTTAACATACTTTTTAAAAAAAGGAAGGGGGGGGGGCTCGAGCCCAGCCACTTTGCAGACCATGACATAAAGGCTTCTAAATAAGCGTATTTCGCCTGACTGTAATGTGGGAATTTCTTATTTTCCAACAAACGCATAAAAGGGTATGACTTACAAAAAAAATTGAGAAAAAATGCCGGAAAATCATGTCACAACATCAACATGTCTAAATCACTTGTTTCGAATAAGAAATACTAAACCACCCCCCCCCCCCCCCCCCCATCAGTACGCCAGCGTTCAGGGGCTCATGTCTTCTCACCCCTATAACAAAAAAACGGACACGCTTTCCCATTCTCGCACAATATGTCCACGATATGCGCGTATCGCTATTAGACCTCCATTTAAAATACCGTATAGGTGGCATGCGCAATGTTTATGAAATTTAATTCCTGTGAACTTTCCTTTTTCTTTGAATGGAATTGTATATGTGATTTAATTCAGGTTTTTATTATAGTTACGTTCTTTTGGATTAAAAATACAAACCATGTTTACTCCTTTATTGTTGTTGTTTTGTTTTTTTGGAGGCGGGGGGGGGGGGGCGTTTTGGGGGGGGCAAAAATGCGTTTTGCCCCCCACTTTTTTGACCCTGCCCCCCCTGCCCCCCCCCCCCAACTTCCGGCGCCTATGGTATTGATGATACGATCGATGACGGTTGCACGAGAAGCGTCAATTCCATTGCGCCAATTAAAACGTAAGACGGCGCCAGTGACCGTGCGGTCTTTCATGCGTCACGTGGGAGTTATATCATTTACAAAGTGAATGCAAAACAAAAGTTGGAACGAACGATTTTGATAACTGGCACATGGGCTCGGCTCATTGCCTTCAGATATTCAATTGACGCATAAACGCAGTCGAAGTGACACCTCGTGTGCAACAAGTATTGGACACGGCAGCAGAAATTCAAATTACATAGGCTTAGTGGCACCCTCATGGTTTGAGATTTGGAAAATATGTTATGACGGAAATAATATATACGAGGTGCCACCGACCTCTGCGTCAATTATGCCTACCCCTCAAAATATACTTTATGCCTACCATATAGAATATACTTTATGCCTACCGTATAGAATATACTTTATGCCTACCGTTCAAAATATACTTTATGCCTCAGGCGAAAATTCGTACTTGAAAAAGACCTTTGATTTGTTTGATACGCAGATACTGTTATTCCAAGATTCATCAAGCCTTCTTGAGTCCAGAAACTGTGTCTGTGCTCGTCTGCTCGAACGTGCGTTGATGTACCTGAATACCCCAAGTTGATAGGCGAAATTAAAGTGACACGTTTGGTATGCAGTTTAAAATAAAAGCGATTCATTTGCATTCATTCTGTCTTGAAAGCGAAATATCACAACTCTTTCTATATGCTTTCCGTTTTTTTTTTTTTTTTTTTTTAATAAAAGCCAATAAATATAGCCTAGCGATATATACAAGTTAAAGCTTTTTGCCATTCCAATAGTATTTTTTTTTTCTTTCTTTCTTTCTTCTTCTTCTCCCTCTTCTCCCTCTTCTCCAAAAGAGGAGTTGTCTCAGGCTCAAGCTTTACAGACTTTAATATTTCAGAATTTAATTTGTAATATTCTCCGCAAAAAAAATACAGGACCGGACGCAGGTGATATACACGTCTATGCCGTTGCTACTGGAAATGTTTGTATCGTTTACAGTTGTAAATGAATATTATAAGTCCAATCTTTATATATTGATAAATACTATATTAACTGCATTTAGTGCCATCTATCTATCAGGCTATAGTTCATCCAGACGTTGGACAATGCCCTCCTCATAACATTTCCATTCTCTTCTGTCTCTAGCTGTCCTAGTCCAAGCGGCCGTTCCCATGTATGATGTTAGGTCATTTCTCCATCTTCTCTTCTGCCTTCCTCTTCTTCTCTTTAGTGCCATAATTTATATAAATATATAAATGTCACTTCCTAAAAGACGATTGTGAAGGATACCTCAAGCTTCAACTGAGAAAAATAAGAACCTGTTTCTTGTTTATTTTAAGGACAAATCGATGGACACGTCCATGGTGAGGAAGTACTCACTGCCGGACAGAACAGACAAAATCATGACATCGATGACGAAGATTTGCAGGAGAATTCGACAGAGGAGCCGAGTGTTCCAGAAGACGAAAGAAATGGTCACACTTATCTTGTTCGAATTGTCTACAGGCAACGGGGATATAACAGGATCTTTACATAATAATAAGACACATTTCTTAGAGTATTTATCTACTTCACATTGCTCTAACATTTCTCGTCTGTTTTCAAAATGAAAACGCATTCCATAACCTAAAATACAGATACAAGATTTTGGGAAACATTACCCAAAGCATTAATCATGAATAACATTACTCTAACATTACTCTTTTTTCTTTCGAAATGAGAAAGTATCCCAAAATATAGATACATGTACAAGATTTTTGAAGACGTTACCCAAAACACTCATCATGAAAAGGCGAATTATATTCAGGCAGAGCCTTTAATGAAAACAGTACAAATAAGAGGACTTATGTATCGCGTGATCACATTGGGAAAATTGTTTATTATGAGAAACTCGGTGAGATTAAAATTAAAATGAATAATATTGTAATATAGACATATTATCTTGTACGTTAATGATAAGAGCAAGGCGAGAAATTGACATTATCGTTTGAAGGACATACTACAAAGAAAAGAAATGTGGTTATCCGAATATGTTCAGGATGCGACGATACTAACTTTCGAGGCTAAATGTAATGTTTTACCTTTAATGGATTTTCAAGGAAGTTCAGAATTACGTCTGTTTAATTTTTATTGTGCAAATTAATTAAGCCAACAACTTGGAACTTCATGTGTCAACTGCTGTGTGGCAAATATAAAATATCAATAAAACTTAATCATGAAATATAAATGTAAACGGCCTTTCTATTGTTATATATAAATACGAATTAATGGAATGGAAGTGCGGCTATTGTGAAAATGGTTTGGTATGGGAAATGCTATGCATTGGTTTCTTGAAACAGGCCCCAGGTCTCGCACCTCAAATACCCCCCCCCCCCCCTCCCCTCTCTCTCTCTCTCTCGCTCTGTTATATACATAGAGTCAATTCAATAATCAGGCTTTTAAAAGAGAATAATTAAAGTGATTAATATTTTAGTGTACCAAAATGCAATACATTTGTTTCCTGAGACAGACCCCAGGTCTTGCACCTCAAATACTCTTACCCCCCCCCCCCCCCTTCTCACTCTCTCGCTGTTATATACATGAATCAATTCAATAATTAGGCTTTTAAAAGAGGATAATTAAAGAGAATTATATTTTGGTGTACCAAAATACAATGCATTTGTTTCCTGAGACAATACCCAGGTCTTGCACCTCAAATACTCTTACCCCCCCCCCCCCCCCACCACCCCTCCTCTCTTTCTCTCTCTCTCTCTCTGTATCTCTCTTTCTGTATCTCTCTCGCTGTTACTTAGAGTCGATTCAATAATCAGGCTTTTAAAAGAGGATAATTAAAGTGATAAATATGTTGGTGTCCCTTTTCTTTCTGGAGGTAAAATAGGAGGTTTGACGGTGAACATCTTAATCTTTCTTTTTACCCGTTCACTATTGCACTTTAGACTGTACAAGTCCATATCATCTACACATATGTCATTTCCATACAGCATACCAACATCCATTCCTGGGTGCCGTCTTATAAAGAGTTGCAATCACAAGTCCTTCAATCAATCGCAAGTTTGCAGTCTCCTATCTCTTTTGTACATGGTTGCGATTGATATCAACCGCAAATAAGTTGTGATAAATATCAACTCTTTATAAGATGGGGCCCTGATGTATACATGGATATCAAAAAAGAGGAAGCAACAAACTCCATTGTTGAGAATAAAAGATTATTTGCAATAGAAATATATGGATTTATTGAATTATCCCTAGTGAAAAAACAACTTTTACCCCACATTTTTATTACTTAAAATATAAGGTTTAAGTTTTTTCTCTTCCATCATGCTTCTATAGCAGCAGTTATGTTAATTCTTTTTCAAAAAATTAATTCATATATCCTCCTAAGTACTCTACAACTGTAACAAAATTCATGATACATGTAATACAAACTTCTAATTGTACATACCAATATAACCATGCAATCTATTCACACATAAAAAATATGTTACATGATTTACTTGAAAAATATCGTCGCTGTTTTCACGAAGTGACGGTAGTGAAAAAAAATTGCATTCACTTTGCGTTACGATTTTCCTCACTACCGTCACTTCGTGAAAACAAGGACGATATGAAGAAAAAAATACAATTTTGCAATTTTTTCCAACAAGTTTCATACTTCTTTATGGAATTCAAGACCATCCCTCCTCAAGAATCCTTAAGACAGAAAAAAAAACCTCTGTATCTTTCTTAAACAATCTGATGAACGGGAATCTGTGTTACTTTTGATTTGGAAACCTTCATCTTTATAGGCTTATAAAGTACCCATCTGCGATATGAAATATAAAATGGTAGCAAGAAATTATATCCAAAGTACATGTACCCCTCATTTAATCTTTTTTTTTTAAAGTGTATTTAGATAGAAACAAAATACATCGATAAACTTCTAAAGATTGTGGAGGCATGCGAAAAAATGTAAATACTACCGTAGTGATTGCATAAACTGACTTAATTTGTATACAGAAGGACTATTGCAGTTACTCAAGTTCTCAATGCATTTGTATATTTTTTATCTTTTCACGGTTGTCCCTTGCATAATGCTAGAAATTCAGCTCAAAATACCATAACAAAAAGTGGCAAAATATTTTATATATATACATATCACTATCTTTAATTAAAGTGACCGACAGTGAAGTAAAATTAACTAAGTTAACTTTCCACATATTGTTTAACATAACAAACATGCAACCATTTTGTTCTACCAAATACATGTAGGTGTTACATCTATACATGTATGTAAATTAAAAACATTCATAAGTTTGACTACAAGAGAAAAAAGGCAAGGTAAGCTCTATTATAAAGAAGAAAAAATATACTATAAAACAAAATATAAAGCAAGCAAGGTGTTTTGTAACTTACAAAGTAAGATCTAAAAAGCCTCTTCTCTTTTTTCAGCTGAACCCAATTCAAAGTAAGGTTAAACCATACATTGTATATTCCAAAAAAGGGAAAAAAGCGCAATAATCAGGAAAACCAACATTTTTGAAAAACCTTTTAGTTAACCCATACAATTGTAACTTCCAACAAAGGGGAAAGACAGAATAATCAGGAAAACCCAAAAGCAAAATCAAATATTGAGATGCAGTCATTGTAATAATTTACCAAATGCTGAGCACATATTCTAAGCAAATATACCAACACTTGTAGGATAGAGGGATATAATATACACATTAAGGCATATTTTGTATTTTTTGGTGTTAGACCGATATGCGCATGTACAATTGCACTTAAAAATAGCAATTCAGTCCAAATTAAGCATTACACCCCAGCATACAATATACTACGGTAGATCTAAATCAAAACATGACAAAATGGTAAAAGGCAGTTATGAAATACTTTCCCTGATCATTTTTTGTTGTCACTATTATATATATAAAGATCAATTATTAATTGTATAGATCAACATATTCATGCCATATGAAATGTTCAATGTGCATATAAATTGCATACAGTGAATCTAACTAATACATGCACATTATTAGTCATTAATATCAATCTATGATTAAAATAGAAAAATTTGAAAATGCATGATAGATACAGAATGACATACAGGTGTATGTTCAGTTGATATGTAATTTCATATATCTTTCTCTCAAAAATATTATCTTACATGAAGAATGGAAGCTCTTTTAAAGTTTACATGATGAAAGTTCTCTTGAATACTCACTTCAGCTCTATTACTGTAAGAAAATTATCAATATACCTATTTTCTATAAAGTTTTACACCAAGACAGTTAAAAGAGAAAGAGAAAGACCTAATATATGAAGGTGAATAAAGTGGCTTGTAATTACAAAGTATACAAACTCATGTTTCAGTGAGATGGCTAAAGATAAAATGTCAAATAATTTCAGAAATTTACTTTTCTCAACCTCTACTGCACTACACATATTTCAATATTACCTATTCAGCGTGAATACTTCAGCTCATTCAAACAGCCTCTCACTCAAGCACTCTTTAATATAATGCCTGATAAATTGCGTAAACTTCCTTCGAACACCCACCCTGCACTCTCCCAGCACCCTTTCTGAACCCTATCTAAACCCTTAAGGCCTTTGTGGGTCCTTACTACACCCGTATTGCACCCCTCCTGCACCCCTTTGCCCCATCATGCACCTGTTTCTCCTATATTTTATCTGAAGAAGTTGGATCCTTACTACACCCCCCCCCCCCAACCACCTCATTCTCCTATTTCTTATCTGGGGAAGTTGGATCCTTTCTACACCCTTATTGCACCCTCTTGCACCCTTCTTGCCCCCCTCCTGTACCCCTTTTGCCCCCCTCATGCACCTGTTCCCCCTATTTCTTATCTGAAGTTGGAGCTTGGTGGTAGTCGTACTGGTCCTGAGCCTCTCTGATCTTCCCAATGAAAAGCCATGTCAGCAAACAGCCGATAAGCTGTAGATAATAAGAAAAATGGGATACAATAAATTAATTGTAAATACTGTGATGTTTCGCATATGAAATAAAACATCTATTGCTATAATTGTAGGCGTTTCCTAATAAAATCAATTGTTTAACCGATATAATGAGCCAACTTCTTTTTAAAATGTATAACAATTACGGATATATGTTTAATAATACTACCCACACAACAGCTCCTTAACAAATTATCTTAGGGTTCCAGCAGAAATTGGAGAATTGAATTCTATGATTTTCCATGACCGATTTTCGCCTTTTTCCAAAACCTCATAAGTACCAATTTCATATGGGTTGCGGCACCCATGCAGCATATGACTAAAATACCACACAGTGATATATGTTATTTCATGTTTGTGATGGCCACTGCCTGCCCTCACAATTTCTACTCCTTTCCAGGTGTTAATATGAATGTGGGAACCCTGATATCTAAAAGTAGAGTTGGTTTTAATATCCGAGCTCTTTTTATTTTCAAATGGGGATATAGCAGTTTTCAAGGTGAATAAGTATAACAAAAATGAAGAGGCATCCTTTCAATTGAACATGAAGAAGGAAATGGCTACACCAAAATAATGAGAAGCAACACAAATTTGAAAAGAAATAAAGAAATTAAAAATATAAAGTGAATAAAGCCCATTTTCAAATAGATATTCAAGGGTATTAATTGTTGAGATCCCCATATTTTTCAGTCCACTGAAAGAGTCTAATATAAAAAGTGAATCTTTTGTAGATGGAATCCGGAAATGCTTAGTAAAGGAAAAGCCAGAATAAGATAATTTGTCAATAAATAAAATAAAACTTAAATCATATACCAATGAAACAAATACAGCATGCATGCAACATGGCTTTTGTGCTTGTTGTTGTTTTGGCTTGTTTTATCTAATTAACTGCAAACATGATATATGTGTTAGAGCATTATAAAAGTTATCATGTTAATACTTGGGTATAAAGAATAAATTAAACAAATTAAAAGCCTTCTGCATGTATATGTAATAATTTATCAGTAAATAAGTGATCACAAAATACATGCATTACTCTACGATCAACTTCATAGATCATCCCAAATAACATTCATGTTAAGAAACACATTACTTGTGTAAAAAGCCCATTTTCTACTCTTACATTTTCTCATTTGTTTTAATGAATTCATGCTGTTCACTCAAACATGGAATACAATTTGATTCAATTCTAACTCAAGTGCATCTGGCATTTCCAGTTTTTTGCACAACATGGAGTTCAGTAGAAAGAATTGTCAAAACATTCAAGGCGGTAGAGACATGTTAGACTTCATTTTCCTGTACTTCACAATAGATGTTAACTAAATGGCTAGAATCAAATTTACATTAGTGCATATGAATATCATTAAGCCATGCCACACAACAAATTATTATTATGATATTTGCTAGTACTGTACATAGATATATGGAATATCTTTTAATGAATTTTACCCTTTCATAAGAGAACAAATATGAGCTTTTGAAATGGAACCAGACTTTATGTTAACCATGAATACTATACAAAGTAAGGACTACCAGTAATTCAAATCTCATACAATTTTAGTTCTCGTTTACTTTGTTTGAATGAAATATATGTATTTTTAATTTTTTTTTAATCAGGCTGTTTGCTGAAATTAACCTGTTAATTACTGAATTCTCTCATTGACATAGGGTTTACATAGGGGTCATTCGGTTCCAGTAGACAATGGATTAATTGATGATGTGCTTCGTTCACTCCAATCACGAGGCCGACAGTTGGATTCTTGCCCCTGCATCAATCCTTAGGCAAGGCCTCAAGAATTAAAAAAGGACAAAGAATCATGGTGATGTTTTATATCCAGGTTCTGTTTTTGTTTCTGTTTCTAATATGCTTGTAGTAAATTAAACTATTAAAGATGTAAAAGAAGCCATTGCATCTTTTAAAGCCTGTCTGCACTTGTTTGGCCAGGAGGGATTAGACCTCCCTGCATGGTCACTGGCAGGTGGATATCTCATCAAATCAGCTCTCAATTAACATAAGAAAAAGGGGATCATGGGGGACCAACATGTACCACTTCGGCATTGTTGGCTATGTAGAGGGTGCAAGTAGATACAAGTAGTGCAGTCCCGCTCTAAAGACCCATCCGATGAAAATACAACTTTATATCAATGGAAAGCTCAATGAATGTAGAATACAACTATAAAGGAATACACAATATTTTCCTTTTCAGTATGGCACAAAAGGAAATTAAAACCTCATTTTCTGCACTTCTCCAAATTATGGGTCAACTGGAGTCAAATTTGCTGCAGCTACGGTGACGACATAACATGTGGACCCGATCGGCTTGCCTATATAGCTGAGGCGATGAGCAATATGTCAAAGTCAATGTGAATATGTGTACTCCAAATAAGATGATGTCATCAAGCTAGTTTTTAGGTCAACAACTTCTTATTTTTCAAGGCTTTAGATTTCGAGTTTTCAGAGAGCTGTACATGTAGCTCCTCTGACAGAGACCAAAATAACATAAAATTGATATTATTGTCATCTATGGTTTATAGGTCTCTCTTGATATGTAATTCATCTGTTTAATTTTTCATTTCTGACAGAGCCTTTAATTTCATGAAATATCCCATAACGTACATTGGCAAGAGAGCGTAGTTCAATAATCATGTCTAGACATAGATAATTTGTCCCAATTCACACAAAGTTCATGCATAAACATGAGGAAAAAAAGATGCACCACACCTTTAAAAAAAAGAAAAATATATCCATGGCAATCACCCGGAAACTTCTTCAAAACCAAAATAATAACACACTTTTTTTAAAACCATTAAATATCATGAAAATAAAGCAAAATACAGCAAACCCATGAGGACAAGTCCAAGCTATCGTGTATCACACATTACCAACTGCATCTTCTAAGATTATATTATATCTGATGGCTGAATAAAGCTGAAAGTCTTCCTAGAGTTTGGATCACACCAAATATCAAGAAATATGATACTGTACTTGGTATCAATAAATGTTAAAAATCTCTATAATGCTTGGTAATGTGTGTGACAACGAACCCAATACCTTGGACTTGCCTGTGAACAAATAGCAAAAGAAAGCATGTATTGATAGTAATGTGTATTGGTTAAATTTGTTATGTTTTATGTATTTCTGAATAATATACAGCAATTAAAGCTAATCTTGAGCTCTGGAATGGGCATTGTATGTCGAGAGAACATGGCTATATTGTAATTCATTCTGGATTGTTTATCCTGCAGTAGATTGATCGTTTGAACTAGTAAAATTTAAAAAAACCTCACAAAAACTATCTGGAAATCATCTTTAATAAAACCACAACTCTCATTTGCACATAGTGACATGTGTTAAGCACATAGTGTCGGGTCTACTTACCTTCATTTCCTCATCGTTCTATGCTCATTACTCAGCCCCTATACATTTTCCACCAAAATCATTTGGCACATGTCATTTACTTGTAATCATGAATATTCAGTTTAAGTTTTGTTGGATTCTATGAGAATTTATTTGCTATCATTACCAGAACTCAAGCTTATCTTTAAATTTGTTAAGATTTATGTATATTTGATAATAAACAGCAGATAAAGCCAAGAAATGTGGTCTCTATCATACATTTGGTTCATTGGAATTGACCATTCTCTATCTTGCCGATAAAGAGAAATGTCAGGAGAGATCCAAGCAGCTGAAGAAAAGTGAAGGGAAAAAAAAGCATGTTTGTTACAAGAACAGGAGGGTGTTTCACAATTCACAAAGACTAAGAGCGACTTAAGTTGGACTTGAACTATGGCAGGCCATTCATGCCACTGGTTTCTCTCACCATTGGTCTCTGAAGGAACGTCACAAATCTACAGAATTTACATTTTTTATAGTTTTATTGTTGAAAAGAAAAAAGTTACTTACATTGTAAACTTAGGTTTTATTTAAGACTTGGACTTATACTGCGGTATGCAATTCATGCCCTTAAAAATTCTTGAACCAGCAGTAAAATTAGAGGGAAAAAAAACTTACAAATTTGTATCTTTAGATAATATTTTTTCCTTCAATAATGAACTATCAAAAAATGTAAATTCTGTATATGTGTGACGATTTGTATGTCCCATGAGAAACCAATGCAAAGAATGGTTAGAGAAACTAGTGGTTTGAACAGCCAGCCATAGTTAAAGTCCAACTTAAGTCAATCTTAGTCTTTGTGAAACACTCCCAAGGACATAAGCTGGGTAGAAAGATTATGGCAGCTGAGGGAAATTTGCCTTTGAAAATCTACTAAGAACACCTGAAAAAAACTTTTTTCTGGAAATTGGTTCTTAGTGCTTTATTGCAAATGATAGCAAAAGTAAGTTTGAGACGATCAAACATTTAATATGAAATAATTGCTAGTATTCCTAAGTAGAGTACATGTAGTTCCGAAAGAGACTTTCAAACTATGGCATTTCCTAAATAAAAGAATGGATCTCAAAACATTCATTTCCAATTTCAATGTGATCTATAGTTAACAAAACATTAAACCAGTTGAGGGAGACAATCACCCCAAAAAATGAATAATTAAATTTTGTTTGTTTAAATAGAGTGTAAAAAAGAGAGAGAGACATTGCAATGGCTTAAGAGTAAGGGATTTAAGAGCATTACAAGAAGTATGATAACCTACAGTCAACTACCTTGTTGCTTTACATTTATTTACAGTGCATTGAATTTGGTGATATCTCTTTATTGAAATGATAATTGTTGATGATATTTCGAGCATATACCGTACATTACACTGGAGTATAACCTGCAAGGAGCCCCAAACAAACAACAGCGAGATGCATTTCTTTGGTGACTAGTCCCTTATAAACTCATACTCGCTTCCTCAGCATCCTAGATAGAATATATATTGGATTATACCAGATTAGCTTAGGCATCATGGTATAGTGGACCATGCCTTTGACTCTCCATCGGAAGATTAAGGGTTCAAATCCCAGCCCAGCACCAATGTTCTTTAGCAAGGCATTAGTCCACATTTGCCACTCACCACCCATGTGTAAATGGGTAGCTGAAAAAGCTAGAGCATTTTTGGCCCCTCAGCTATGACTAGAGTAATATCATTGGCATACCTGGGCCTTGTTTCATAAAACTTGTAATATCAATAACAAATGCTAACTTTCTATGACAAATTTGCTCTCAGCCAATCAAATGCCACGATTTCAGTAGCTTATAACAGTAATTGTAACTTGCATGGTAAATTGATAACAAAGGTTTATGAAACAGGTTCCTGGAGCTGAACACAGCGTGAAGGACATGAGCACTGTAGAAAAAGGCACCATTATTATCACTGATATTCGCTTACCTGAGGAAGACACACTCCCAGGGTCAGTCCGATGAATATGTTAAGATGATCTTGAAACCAGACTAGCAAAGCGTCAGTGCAGCCCCTAATGAAAATGGTGTCATCAACTGCAAATGGATGGGGATCTCCCTCGCGAACATTGACCCCACACTGAGTGTTCATGACCATGTCTTCCTGCACGGCGAAAGTAAAGAAAGGAATACACTGAAGGGTGTACCTACAACTCACAAATAAATTAGGTTATCATATTTACAAAAGCAAACTTGACCTTCACGACACTTAAACATAAACAAAGATACGATATAGAATGGGGCTTAGTCATCACGTACTTCAAATTATGTAGCATTAACTATTAGTCATAACAATATCAAATAAAACTTGCTATGTCTGATCATGAAAGGTGATTTAAAAACAGTTTCAATGCCGCCCCCCTCCCCCCCCCCCTTCTTTCTCTTTATCTCTCTCTCTCTCTCTCTCTTTTAAACAATCAAGTCTCTAATTCTTTTATTCTCCCCTATTTCTCCCTCTTTCTTTCTCTCCTCTACCTCTCCTTTTCCCTCTTTCACTCTCTCTCTTCTCTCTCTCTTCTCTTTTCTCTCTCTCTCTCTCTTTTCTCTCCTCTCTTTCCTCTCTCTCTCCCTTCTCTCTCCCCCTCTCTATCTCTCTCACTCTACCTTTGTTGAGACACAGCATGAGAAGGGCACCCCACAGCTTCCTGGATCTTGGCAAGCAAAGTAAATATTTTTGTCCCAATCATTGAAGTCGAATCCTCCACAGCATTCCAGCTAGAAGAAGGAGAAGAACAAAATTTGTTATTAATGGGACCAAGCTTTTAGGCGAGTTAAATCAATGTCTTATGATCATTAGCATTAAAAATGTCTTGTATAGATTCAATGTTCGAAATGACAACAAATCATTAACCCACTGAAGACTACACGTAGGCCAAGAACACTGGATTATAACTGGTTAAACTCCATTTTTAAGTGGCAATAAATCTTCTCTAAGCGTTTCTGGTATGTTTAGATACAAAGCCATTTAATAGCATTAATAGTTGTGATTGAATGCAATACTGAGAGAGAGAAGGGGTAAGGATGTGTATACGGGGCATGTAGTTTTGCATTTGCCTACAGTAGGAGAACTGACGAATTACGTACTCAAAACACGAGATAGAGACATCTTTAACTTCTTTCATGCCATGGGCAGCAAATCTCGCCAAACAACGTAATGTCAATGTTAAACATTTTGTGTGAATATGCTACATATTTATTACTGAAACAAATACCTGTTCCTTCACTGTAAAGTGCAATGTATTTTATACACAATTTACTAAATAATTACAGATTCCACTCTTGACAATTCATAGAGAACATACCCATTGATCAAAACTCGGTAGAACGGGGCCATGTTTCATAAAGCACGTTATCAATAACAAGTTATAATTACTGTTATATCAAGCTGCTGGAATCCTGGCATTTGTTTGGCTTAGAGCAAATTTGTCGTAGAAATTAAGCACTTGTTATTGATAACAAGTTTTAAGAAACAGAGTCCGGAACAGGTGTGTACTACACAGTTCAACATTATGAGATTTTTTTCTTCTTCAAATCAAGCATCTACAGTCAAACCTGTCTACATGTATAGCGACCACCCAAGGGAAACACAAAAAGTGGCCTTTGTAGACAGGTTCCTTTAGTACATGATTCAATGAATGAGAATCCATTTTCAAGGGAAACAACAAATGTGGCCTTCGTAGACAGGTGGTCTTTGTAGACAGGTGGTCACTAAAGCAGGTTTGACTGTATTAGCATATCTGCTGCGTACCTTCTGTTGAACAGCGTCTACGGCAAAGTGGATATCAGGATCATCATAGTAGTTCTCCAGAGCACTGCTGAAACCTGAACTAACCAGCTCCTTTGCCTGCAGGATTTAAACATCAAAAATCAAAGCTGAGTTTGAGTGCTGATTGATGGAAATGCATTTCAAGAGAAAGTGGTTTATAGAATACTGAATTGTTTTTCATGCAGGTCATGATTTTTTGGACCAATTAATCACAGAATAATAATGAAAATCTGGTGGAAACTAAATCAACTGAAAGTATTGCAAATGGTTCATAACTAGAGGTTAGGGGGGGGGGGGGGCATTTCTCAAAACCTGCATCTTTGTGGACATCCCAGAGAAATATGTGTTTCATTAACACGCATTTCTATGGGATGACTGACTGTTCGTGAACTTAGACTTATGATAGTTTGAAGAAACTCGCCCTTGGTTTCCCTATCTTTCTTTTATAAGTATATTAATTTGAGGTCATGAACAGTCAGTGTAAGTTTTGTGGGAAAACAAGAATTTTGTTTGTTGTTACCACAGCTCATCACTCATTACATAATCTGAGGAACAATAGTCAGTTTAATAGTCACATAACAAATCTAGACTATTCATATATCGGAAGATTTTTATCAGCCTCTTGAAAACAAAGGACATATTCTTGTAACTCATCCTAGCTATTCCCAGTAAAGAAAAGGAATATATATTTTAGTTGAATTTAACTTTGGGTAAAAAAATTACCTGATTTGCTGCCCTATTGGTAATTCATAATAAAAACAAACTATATAGTACCTTTCCTTATAAATACAAATGTATATATGTTACCAAAAAAAAAATTAAAAAAAAAAAATAAATAAATAAATAAATAAATAAATAAATAAATAAATAAATAAATAAATAAATAAATAAATAAATAAATAAATAAATAAATAAATAAATAAATACATTTTAAAAAATATTTTTAAAAAATAAGTAATAATTATGTATTTTCACTCTCCTACAAGCACCATGATAAATAAAAGAATGTATAAAACATGTCCCTAAAGCGAGTTAAAAACTGTTGACTAGTAAAGACTCTTGCTTCCCTATGATTTCATACAGGAACCAGACAGTTTCCATCTTAAATAGGTTTACACCATCCTGATTCTCAGCAGACCATATCCTGGGGAGTGTTTCACAAAGAATAAGATTAACTTTAAGTTGGACTGAACTATGGCAGGCCGATCATGCCACTGTTTCCTCTCACCATTTACTGGCATTGGTCTCTCAAGGGACGAACAAATCTACAGAATTAATATTGTTTGATAGTTGATCATTATTGAAGGAAAAAATATTATTTAAAGATCATAATTGAGAGACCAATAGGAAGAGCAACTAGTGGCATGAATGGCCTGCCATAGTTAAGTCCAACTTAAAGTCGATCTTAGTCTTTGTGAAACACTCCCCAGATTCTCAGCAGACCATATCCTGATATGCACGTAGATTGGCAATCATCTCTGCTCAGAATACTTGAACTGACATGCAACAGGATGTGTTCAAATGCCAGGCCTCCCTTGCAGGGAGGATGAGGACCTGTTAAAGGCAAGTTTGGCCTATACATGTACATGTACATTGTAAATACATTGTGTACATGCATCTGATGTATACATGTGTAAGACTCAGTGTACAGCCAAAAGTTCATGTAAATTCAAGATCATGTTGACAATTACACTTCATTTGTTCTTTTTATTTACATTTTATTTACTTTTTTTGGGGGGGGGGGGGGGTTACGACTTGTAAATTCTAGATTATAGTGCAAATTACACTTCATTTGTTTTTTATAGGTACATTTTATTTACTTTTTTGGGGGAGGGGGTTTTGACTTTGTAAATTCTAG